>ML817031.1:48885-59114 GCA_009831015.1 Picea engelmannii | reverse complement strand
TGCAGATTGAATGAGCATCAAATAAAGAACTTTCACTCATAAGCTATCAGAGAACAGAGGAGAAAAATCTGACAACACAACTGAAGGAAGCTTGCAATTTTTTATATAATAAGAATAGGTCTTTTGATTACAGTAGCAGCATGATAGAACCCAAAATCGAACCCTTGGTTCATCTTCTATTCTAATATTTATAGCATTACAAAACAGTTCTAAGATCCTGAAAACATGGATCAAATCAACTAAAAAATGCAAGTCAAAATCTGTTGCAAAATAAGTGGGATGCTTCCTCAAAATGAGGTCAATCCCTAATTTCTCTATGTTGATTGTTGGTGCAGTGTAGAAAAACCTTCCAAGGCTACATGATGACTTTCAACTAGAGACTAGGTCGAATTTGCTGATGTGGCTAGGTGTCCTGCTTTCTGTCTTAATTAAAACATGTTCATAACCTTTGAAAAAACTCCTTTCTTCATAATATGTCAAAAATAACTGTTGTGCTGGACTTGATAATCCATTAGACATTCATTGGAAAAGATCCTGAATCTTTTCATATCAAAAATCCTTGACCTGTGTAAAAACTCGTTCAATTCTGGACACACAGGCTTTCGGTGGTTGTCTGGGAATATTTCTGGGTGAGTTATCCATCGAAAGTGCCTTTTTTCAGTGGTTAATGAGCACATCGTAGGCTCGCCTAAACCACCGAAAGTTAAACTTTGAAGAAGTTCCAAAATTGCAAAAATGTTTATCCTGAACCCTCTTTTAATACTCAAACTTTCTTAGATGTTGCAGCCCTGGTTCATGCAGACCTACGAACTTGTGCTGACTGTGTAGGGAGTTCTAGTACATCTATAATTGTTGTGGATAAATTAGCCAAAGTATCCAGTCTATTCTGTTCTTCTTCAGGTGCTTCAAACTTCTTTAACTTGAGCCTCAGAATCCTGAGCTGCCTGTAGAGTTTCATATTTTCTCTGATCAAATCTTTGTTTCTATCTTTGATTTTATCATGTTTTTCTTTAAGAGTTTGATTCTCTTTGAACAGTTCAACATTTCTCTCAATGAGGTCTATGTTTTCCTTTTTTATTACCCTCTCTGGGACTTCCATCTCATAAATTTCTCGCAGGAGCTTATTGATCTTCTTTGTCTTACCTTTCTTAGGCTTGCTGGAGGAGGCTTCTGCTTCTAGTTGCATGTGGGTCTCTGGAGGATTTAATGGACGTAGATTTATCTTCAATTTTGTATCATGTTTGATCTGCAAGTTGTCCTGTGTTTTTTCCATCCCCTGCTCCGAATCAGAGTCACTATAAGGTAGATTGAGAAGGTTTTTTCCTGGGACAGGGTTTTTATCTTCAAACTGTAATTTCCTCTTGATCCCTCCCTTCTTGCTGGGTGATGCTTTTATAGAGTCTCTGGGCATTGATATTCATTTCCTCCTCCTGTGACTGCTCTTGGGAGTAGGATCTTTTCTGCTTCTAGCCTTCTTAGCTTTTATCTCTGGAGGTCTTTCTGTCTGAAACTCATTCCAAAACAAGAAGAAACCCCACTCAATTTGTTTCCTCTGCAGAGCTTCTCTCACCAAAAGGGTAATCAGTCCCTGATGTGATAGTCTGCTTGCAACTTTAGCAGGCTGAGCTTTCACCTGTCTTGCCATCTTAGTCAGGGTTTTATGAAAGAAGTAAGGCATGTTTATGTGTTCCCTGTCAGTGAAATGGTTCAGCAGTTTAAAATGGTAATACATTACCCTGTTGTAGCACCCCTCACAGGTGATATACACCAAAATTGCCCTCAGCAGGAACTGCCATTTTGATTCCAGATAGGACATGGGAATGTCCTTCTTCCAGGTCAAATATTTATGCACAGGTAACAGATACGACCTGAACTCAACATTTGAAGGTGAGGAGGTTTTAAACCAACATTCTCCCGTTCTGGATAACCCTGTGTATTCGGCAATAGCTGCTTCATCTATAATAAACTCCTCCCTGCCTATTTTAGCCATCCTTCCATCATAGGAGAGGGAAAATGCTTCAATCACTTGTTGGTGAAAGGTTGTCAATTTTTTACAGTATGTGAAAACTCCAGCCTGTTTAAAATACTCTGCGACCTCTGGATGAGCTTCAAAATACCACATGCCATCAACTTCGGATCTCAAAGCAGGACTTGCTTTTGACATGGCTCAATGTTGACTGTGTCTGAAACTGTGGGCAACAAGGTGTTTGGGAAACAATGGTTCTGAGAACTAGGGATACCGTTGATATCACTTATGAACAAACGGTGAAATCGGTTGACAGAGCATAGGATTGATAAATTCACTAAAATATCGACCCACTCTCGGATGACAGTTTGACTGGGGAAAGCCGAAACTTCAAATTTTCAGGGGGAAATTGTATTTATGAAACCTTGAAAGGAAATAGTTTCCAGTCTTACCTAATAACCCGACCATATTTCCTTGACTCGGGATGCTGGCTGAACTCGGAGACACCTTGCCAATTGCCAGAGAAAGCAGGATCGGGATTTTGAAAACACAATTTTGCTGATAAAATCGTGTGCTTGTAGTTATCTTCAGCGATCCTCGGGCTTCATTATAACACATTGAGTTTCCAAATGAAAGAATGACCTGGTAATGATGATTGATTTATCTGCCACTAAAATGGAGGGAAGCTCCGTGCAATCGTATCTGGCAATCACCGCTCTGCGTGGATTTGAAATGATCAATGCAATGGATAAGACGCAGGTGCTTCGAACCTTTCGGATGGACGCCACGAACTTGCATCATCTCCCGCATGGTGAGCTTTCGGTGGTTTCATTTATAATCATTGCACCGATTTTTGACATCTGGCTCGTGCGAAAGCACGAGCTTTCGTTTTTCCCATTCACACACTTTCGGTGGTTACTTGCCTCCTGCTTCGACCCTTTATCTGCCGAAAATGAAAACTTTCAGTGGTTAATGAGCACAGTGGAGGCTCGCCTAAACCACCGAAACCTAATATTTTTCCACTTTCTTGATCGAACCAAAATCAACATGTCTTTTGAGATTATTTTGGAAATACAGACTCTCTAACCTATTGATAGAAATTTAGAAATCAAATTTAGAGACCAACCTATCATCTAAAAATCAAATAAAGTCCACTGATTTATTTGAGGAGTTAACACTGGCTCCTATTGGGGATGAACACCTCACTGTGAGGTTTCAAGAACCATAGAATCAATGTATTTCCTGAAAAAGAACCTAAAAACTAAACTATCTGCTAGTGTTTCCATTGGGCATGGAGTTATTGAAAAATAAAAACTAAGACTATTTTTACAATGTCTAGGCTTTACAGCCTTAGACGAAATAAATTTTTAGAAATCGCCCGTTTATCAGGCCACTGAACACTTCCTCACCCTCCAGATTCTGCAGAATGAAAGTGTTATTGTTTTGAACCTGAGTGATCATAAAAGGGCCTGTCCACAAGGAATCGAACTTGCCATGCTTTCCTTTCTCCTATCGAAGAGCATCCCACTTCAGAACCCAGTCACCGATCTGAAAACTGTCTACCTTTGCTTTTCTGTCAAACGTCTTTTTGATCTGCATCTGATGTGCTTCTGATCTGTCCACCAGTTGTTCCCGAGCTTGTTGCAATTCAACCAAATCCATCATCCTTCTTACCATGTCATTTTGCTCAGTCTTCTCTTCCTAAAAGAACTTAGCCACAGGCAACACTAACTGAACAGGAAAGATCGCATCAGTCCCATAAACCAACTTGAAAGGGGAAGTTCCTAAATATTTTTTAATGGTTACTCTGTCTACCCACAAAGCAAATTTCAATTTGGAATCCCAATTCTTTTTATTTTCTTCTAACAGTTTTCTTATGACTTTTATCAAGCTCTTATTTGACGACTCAGCCAGGCCATTACCTTGAGGATAGTAAGGAGTAGAGTGTACAAGATGGATGCCCATTGACTCACACATGTCCACCAATGCTTCTACTTTAAACACTACTGCATTATCTGCCACCAACCTCTTGGGACATCCAAATCTGCTCACGATATTTTCATAGAGGAACTTCATGACTACTTGGTGTGTAGCATTACGAGTGGCGATCGCCTCTATCCACATTGTGAAATAATCAGTGGCTACCAAAATCCACTTGTGCTGACCACTGGATGAAGGATTTATTTCACCGATAAAATCCAAACCCCACTACTGGAAAGGGCCATTTACCACAATAGGCCTCAGGGGTAAAGATTTCAGTTGCTGCTTACCGGTAAATCTTTGGCATTTGTCACAAGATTTTATGAATGCGCACACATATTTGAAGAGGAAAGGCCAATAATATCCGGCCCTCGGGATCTTATGGGCAGTAGTCTTCCAATAATGATGACCACCACAAAATGTTGAATGAAACTGATGGATCACTTTGACAGACTCTTCTTTATCCAAACACCTGAGAAGCAGACCAACAGGGTCCCTCCAATATAGCAGATTGTTACAAATGCAGAATTTGATAGCTCTGAGCTTGAGAGCTCGATCTTGAGTCAAACTGAGTTCAGGAGGAACTTCAAGCTTTTGCAGAAAATGTATGATGCCAGAATACCATTCACAGGAGGACAAGTGCTCTGCCACTTGCTGACTGTCATGCTGCCCTTCTGCTGCCAAATCTATCTGCGAATTTTCTGAAATTTCTGCTATGAAATTAATATCCAGCAACTTATGATTTTCCTCTGCTAAAAGTTGGTGAGGCCTTGGTCTTTTACCAGTTTGGTGGGCTTTACTTCAATATTAAACTCTATCATCTTTGCAATCCATCTCGCCCTTTTTCCGTCGATATCCGGCTGAGTCAAAACATCTTTTACAGAATATGAAGGAACATATGCGATGACCTTTGAATGAAGGATATAAATTTTGAATGATTTTAAAGATTTTATAAGAGCATAAGCTTGTTTCTCGATAGGGTCATACCTTAGCTCAACATCCCTGAGTGTCTTGCTGAAGAATGCCATGGGATGATCAAAATTTTCCTCGTCTTTCTGAAGCAAGACTATTGCCACTGTGTCATAGGAAGCAAAAGAAAAGACATAGAAAGTCTTACTGTAATCTGGGATGATCATAATCGGAGACTCGATGATTGCTTGCTTAATATCCTGAAAAGAGTTTCTCGCGTTGTCTGTCCATTTTATCTCAGCCCCCTTTTTCAGCATGCAAGTTATGTGTTTGACTAATTCAGCAAAATTGGGCACAAACCTTCTGACGAAATTTATTTTACCGAGCAGTGACTGAATGTCCTTCTTTGAGCTTGGCAAGGACATTTTTTGAGTTGCCTCCACTCGTTCTGGATCAATCATTACACCTTTGGCTGAGACAATGTGACCCAAGAGCTTACCCTTTCTTAGGGAAAACTGGGATTTCTTGGGATTTAATGAAATCCCGAACTGTCTGCATTTTAAGAATACTCTTTTCAGATGTTTCAGATGCTCCTCATGGCTGCTGGAAAATACTGTAATTTCATCCAAGTATATGAGAACGAACTTATCTTTTTCTCCCACAAATGCTATATCCATGTCCCTTTGGAATGTGGCCCCGACGTTCATTAATCCAAAGGGCATCTTGGAGTACATAAAGGTCCCCCAAGGAGTGGTAAACGCAGTCTTCTCCTGATCATCAGGATGGACAGCAACCTGATTGTAACCGAAAAAGCCATCAAGAAAGGACATGACCTTTGCCCCTGAAATCCTCTGTAACAAGTGTTCCATCTTAGGAAGAGGATAGTTGTCCTTTTTAGAGCATTTGTTCAAGTTTCTGAAATCTACACACAATCTAACTTCACCATTCTTCTTCCTTAGGATCACCAGATTGGCAATCCATTTGGAATAACTCAAGGGCACTATGATCTTGGCATCTAGGAGTTTTTTAATTGCAATCACTGGCAGCAGAAGAGGACTGATAGGCCTGAGTTTTTTCTTGAACGGAACAATGTCCTTTTCAAGAGGTATCTTATGTTGAATAATATCGGGATCGTAAGTCTTTAAATCACTATATTTCCAAGCAAACACATCGGAAAATTCCTTCAAAAAAATACAGTATTTTGACTTCTCATCGGCAGTCAATTCAGAAGACAAATTAATAAACTTGGGATGGATTTTACCTCCTATGTTCTGCTCTTGAACAGCTGGATCTTTCTCCTTTTTGTCTGGCTGGTAAGGGACATCATTCTGATCAAACAGCCTTTCTAGGGGTACCAAACCTCGAGGTATGTAATTATTGGGTAGCTGGACAATATCATGCTGACCCAATTTTTTCCTTAGCTTAGGTTCCTGTGATTCTTCCTCATTGAGATTTTGTTGATCAATGTGCAAATCAGAAAAATCATCTACCACTTGGAGAAACCTGTTGAGTTCCTCATCATCTTCAAAAACTTTCCAATATTTGACATTATCAGGTAAGGAGGGTCGATATTTTACTTGAATCTCATAGTTGAGCTTAGGGGGCATGGGAGGAATGAATGTGCTGGCTGAAACAGCAAGAGAATCAACAAGCTGATTCATATCCCTCGGTATGTATGAAATTTCAAAAACAGAAAAAGAATCACGCAGCTTCCATACCTCGTCTCTGTAAGCTTTTAATCTGGTGTGCTTAGCTTGAAAGGTGTTGTTTACCTATTGTACGATGAGGTCTGCATCTCCAAATACCTTCAAACCTTTTATCCCCATCTCTTTGGATGAATTTAATCCTAACAGCAAAGCTTCATACTCTGTTATGTTATTAGTGGTTATGAAGTCGAGCTTGAAGGACAAAGATATGGTCTCCTTTGAAGGAGAGATCAGAACTACTCCAGCACCTGCTGAGTCTTTAGTACTGGCCCCATCGAAGTACATAGTCTAGACTGCAATGTTTTCACTTTCAGCCTAATGTTCAATAGGCTTCACTAGTTGCATAGGAGTTGATTGACCATCATCAATCTGAAGGATGCATGAACCAAAATCCGTATATACAGCATAGATAGGATGATTGACGGAATTCTTTCCATCGTTGATGATATAAGCCAGCTGGTTTTCCCTGTAAAGTCTCTTCATTTCCCCCCCAAACACTGGAATCGTAGCATAGGACAGATCCATCTGCAATGTGCCTCCTAATCTCTTTCCCCATGATCGAGACAAAATCATCCCAAACTTAGGTGGGATATCAGCAACCACCACGTCCATAACCATGCTCCTCATTGGTAATTGAGCAAGGTTAATGACCATGTCTTTGATGAGGCCGAGACATCTGACCTTTCTGGAATCAAAGGAGAATAGATCTTGGTATGGTTTGGTGACTTCGAGCCCAAGCTCATCCATCACTGCCTTTGGCATAAGGTTATGCGATGCCCCATAATCTAGCAAACAATTGTGAAGGATTTTGTCATGGACATTTAGTGATATGTAAAATGGTGGACAAGAATCGTCACGGTCTTCTATCATGGGCCCTATGGTCACCTTAGGCTTATCATCTTGTAGGTTAACGAAATCATCTGATGGAGAGGACTTAGGCTCAAGAGACTTTAAGATGGTTCTTTAAAGGCTTCATTCTTCATGAGTTCAGTCAAAGGCATGGGTATATTGACCTTTTGAATTTCTGATTCAATATTGAAAGAGAAAGATGATCTGTCTGAAATATTTACCTCATTAGATGGAGCTTTGAGGCTGACTTGTTCCTTGACTGGGGGCTGAACTTGTTTCTTCATTTTTTTTGTAGGAAGGTGGGTATGTTTTTCAGGAGCGAGAGGTTGCTTGGCAGCAACCTCTTTACTCTTTACAGAAGCAGAATCTTCTTTGTCCTTAAGTTGTAACTTTTTTTATTATATGTCAAGTAGACAGCCCCTTCAGTACCTGCCTCTTGAATTTGTTGATCCATCAGGGCTTCTTCATAATATACCTATGTCAAGAATGAAGACTCATTCTCATCACCAAAACAGTTTATCTCATCAGCATCCTCAATTTCATTGAGAGATGGTTGTTGCTCTTCATCCAATACTGCATTTTGAAGAGGTGGTTTGATCCTCTGCTCATCAACTGGGTTTCTGTCTCTTTGAAGAATCTGAACTTGTGGATTATTCCTTCTATAAGGAAAAGCATTTAGATTTCTTGGGGCGAAAGTGTTCGGCTCTTTTTCTCTAGCTGGTTGTTGATTTTGGACCTTCAATTTGGACATTTCGGATGTCAGACTTTCCAGCATCTTAGCCATCTTTTCCATTTTACTATTAGAAGAGGAGGAGGTCTCAACAGCAGACTTCTTCTTCTCAGCCCTTCCTTTAAGCTTCTATGATGCTTTAATGTTAGATTCAACCTCGAGAGCAACATCTTGCATTAGAGCAAGCGTGGTTGATCGTCTTTCTCTAAGGATAAGACAAAACTCTGCATCAAAGGCAGCAGAGAATGTGATTTTTTCCGATGCATCGCTTGGTTTAATCTCAGTAGGGATTTTACCAAACATTTTATTGAATCTCTTGATAAAGTCCGAGACCGATTCTCCATCTCCTCTCTTCAAATTTCCAAACTCAGAAATGTAGTATAACAGGTCTCTTCTTTCTCCCCAATGCTTCAAGAATACTTCATCTAATTGTTCAATGCCCGTGATTGAATTTGTTCGTAACTCTTTGAACCACTTTCGAGCTTGACCGTCCAAACTCTGAATGAAAACTCTAGTCCACACATCTTCTTCTGAAATATTTATGTTTTTTGCATAAGCATAAAATGCTTCAATGTGTTCTTCGGCTGTATACTCCCCTGCTCCTGTAAACTTCGGCATATATTTCTGGTAGTTACCTGTTGGCATGGCAGACAGGGGGTTTGGAAAGACAAGTGGGGCATATCTGTTTTCCAAGATCTGTTCCATCCTGGTCAAAGGGGCAGCCATGACAATATTGGTGGTTGATACAGACGAGGAACTTGTAGGAGATGATGGAGGAGATGAGGTACTCGTAGGAGATGATGGAGGAGATGAGTTGCCTGAGTTAGAATCGAATGGTTGTCTTACTTCACCCTGGGTAGAAGTTTCGGAAGTAGGTGGAAAGTAAGAGGCTTTATAAAACTAACTGAGCAACAAAGCTAGATTTTCTTCTCCTTTTGAGGACAGATCATGGAGAATTTCCTCAAGAACAGGCAGATTGGTGTAAGTGTGTAAAACACCTTTCGAAGGTTTGATGGGTGATGAATCAAAAGAAGATGAGGAGGAATCTTCTTTCTGTCGGGAAGATTCAGTATTCAATTCTTTTGGATGGGATGAAACGTCAATATCAAGGACAAAATCAGTAATATTAGAAGAAAAATAAGGTTCTTCTACTTTAGAAACTTGAGATGAATTTTTTATTTCTTGGGAATTTTGGGTTTCAGCAGGGGATTCAACCAAAGACTTTTCAGATATGGAAAGATGAGTATCAGTTGTAATACCTAAATCAATTGCACTTGCAGATCTGGAAGCCTGTCTTTGCAAAGCTTTGCCCTTGCTGATGATTTTCTCTGGATCAGGAACCGATGTCGTCAATGGGCCTTCTGGGTTTGCCCTGGTGTGAGCTCTTTTGGGAGCCACTTCATTTCAATGGAGTATCCAGATAGAAAATGTACAACCTGATAGTGTCTATTTCTTGTCTATCATCAAGAACTAGATCTATGTTGTCTCCAAGAGAAGCTGAGATTCGATCTCCTATCCCCAGCAACGGCGCCAATTTGTTATCACTCCAGGAAACTCTCCTAGGTTGTAAGTCGAAGATGCCTAGTAACTAACTCTTTTTGGGGAATATTTTCCGAATAATGATGTGGTTTTTGGATCAATATGAATATCTAGGGACTGGACTGTGTTTTCAAGACTATCTACAAATATAAAATCTCACAAGGCCTTCTAGCAATGCAGTCAGACAAGGTTTGATTAAATGGGGAAGAAAACAGCTATTGAACCAGATTATACTTCATACAAACAAGCACAATGGGTTTAATAACCAAGGAAATAACTTATGATTATCAACTAAAACAATCAACCAGTGAGATGATAGTCACTTGCAGATTGAATGAGCATCAAATAAATAACTTTCACTCATAATCTATCAGAGAACAGAGGAGAAACATCTGACAACACAACTTAAGGAAGCTTGCAATTTTTTATATAATAAGAATAGGTCTTTTGATTACAGTAGCAGCATGGTAGAACCCAAAATCGAACCCTTGGTTCATCTTCTATTCTAATATTTATAGCATTACAAAACAGTTCTAAGATCCTGAAAACA
>ML817031.1:23100-39836 GCA_009831015.1 Picea engelmannii | reverse complement strand
ACCTTTAACCCAAGCTAAATCCCTCATGCTAGGAGACCAAATTATCTATCAATCAATACACGAATACTATACCCAAGCACCCAAGTAAGAAGTCGACAAGACACAAGGTGACATCACTCAAAATTAAATTGCGCAACTGACCGAAGGATTTCTTGTTTCCTACAAGGAAAACCTGAGTGGTGAAAAAACTATGACCAACCACCCTTTACAGTTCGACTTAAGGCACAAGGTGCATAGTAACCAATTAATTGTTAAACTATTAATCGTTTTATCTAATAAAACTACTAATCCCTCGACCATTAATCTTGCGTAAACTATTACGCCAATAAACCATTATGTCTAAAAAGAAACTTCGTGAATTAAAATTTTATAAAAAGAATCTTAGTGAATTAAAATTTCCACATTAATCCGGTTATACGTCTAATTAGTTTTTTTTTTTTTTAAGGTTCTACTTAGACCTAGGTTTTTAATTTTCTAGGCTTGGCGACATTTCTTAAGGGAAAAAACAGTCATTAAAATTTACTTATCACATCATTCATTTTAATGGGTCGGTGGCTTGCTAAAATTCAAGAATTTGATCTAGAGGTGAAACCGATGAAGCTTGTAAAAGGACAGGGTCTGGATAGGCTCTTAGCTGAATCAAATTTCAAAGCACTTGGAATAAATAACCTACAAGAGTACGGAGGATGTGTGGACATAGATGAATTCGATGACCAAATAACTGCAACTAGAATCGAAGAGAAGTTTGCCTCATCGGGTTGGTATAAAGACATAGTATCTTACCTTATGACCCTAAAATGCCCAAGTGTTTTATCTCCATCTAAGGCCAGGACACTGAAATTGCATGCGGTAAATTATTGTATATACGAAAGCTAATTGTATTGGAAAGACCCTATAGGATTTCTACTGGTTTGTTTAGTAGAATCAAAAACAAAAAAGGTCATAAACGAATTTCACAAAGGATTATGCGGAGGACATCACGCGTGGAGAGCAACAACTTATAAAATCCTAAGGGCAGGATATTACTGGCCTAAACTATTCGCAGATGTTAACACCAAAGTCAGAGCCTGTAACTCTTGCCAATTGTTTGCAGGCAAGCAAAAACTCCCTGCATTACTTGTGGTCCTGGTTAAAACAGAAGCCTCGTTTCAACAATGGGGGTTGGATTTTATAGGTGAAATTAACCCACATTCCAGCGCTCAACACAAATGGATCATGACCGCTACAGATTATTTCACCAAGTGGGTGGAAAATATTCTGACTAGAAAAACAACAGATTCAGTGGCAATAGATTTCCTGGAAGAAAACATATTATCTAGATTTGGTTGTCCCTAAAAAATAGTTACAGATAATGCCCAGGCATTCAAATCTATGGCAATGGTCAAATTTTGCCAAAAATATAATATTATAATGGGTCATTCTACGGCATACTACCCCCAAGGCAATGGGCTCGCCGAATCATCAAATAAAATCTTAATTACTATAAAATCTTGGCATGTGCATTTGAAGTACGCCTTGTGGGAAAATCGGATAGGCACCAAGAAATCGATTGGCACTTCTGCGTTTAAAATGGTATACGGGACCGACATAGTGTTACCCATAAATCTGGCCCTACTCGTGATGAAACTTTGGCAGGATGAGAGAGAAGAACCAAATCACATCACAAGGAGAATAAATCAGTTGATCGAAGTTCAACAAAACAGAATGGAAGTGGACAAAAGGCTACAAAAATATCAAGACAACATGAAAGCATTGTTCGACCATAAGGATAAAAATAGGGAATTCCTCCCTAGCGATTTTGTTTTGAAATGGGATACTAGGAGTGAAGACTCGGCAAAACATGGCAAATTTGATCATATATGTTATGGACCATTCAAAGTCATAGCTTTTGAAGGGAAGAAATCATTTCTGTTAGAAACTTTGGATGGTAAAATCCTTAATGCCCCTAACAACGGGCGTTATCTGAATCACTATATGCAATAAATGATCTCCAAAATTCCACTGTATATATTGATTTGTGTTTTCTGTTTTTATAGCTTTATAGTGATCTCCTAGAAGTAGAGATATGAAATATTCAACACATTGAATTCCATAAACCTTAAACCTTGATACTCTTCGTGTGGTTTTCTTACAAGATTCGGATTTACAACCCAAACATCAAAAAGAAGAAAATGGATGGTCATGTATCGGGAAATCGATTCGCCCGAAACAGGTGATAAGAGATATTTTACTAAGATGAGAACAAAAATGGTAAGGCAAAGGTATGAATTCCCGAAATGTCTAGATTTCAAATGAATATCACCTAGGTGCAACAACGGTCTCATGAGTATGAACATATTCACCCGATGTGTTATCAAAAAAACATTTTTTTTTAATGTCGATTCTAAAAACTCCCCTGGATAAGATAAAAATAATTAAAATAAACAGAAGAAGTAAAGCGTCCTCAAAGAAGAAGTTCCAAGAGATAGGATTGCATTATAGCACTTGTGCTTAAGAAATCCAAAACCTCCTATGTCATCCTCTTCCAAGTCTTTGTTTTTCCTTTTCCCCTTTGAATCCAGACGCCTTCCCACAGCCCCCACAGCGGAAGAAGAGGTTACACTTTAGCTCTGAAAAATGAAAAGCATTTTTTTTTATTTTTATTTTTTTAAAGGGGAGCAAGTCCTCACAACTCCTCAGCTCCTACTAAACAAAGCTATGCATAGGCTAATCCTAACTCTCTTAATTATTTCAACAAGTTTTAATGATTATTCTTGCTCAAAAGAGAGCCCCTGGAAATAATTTCTCCCATAAGTTTTCCTGCAGACTAAGATGTTTTGAAAGTCAAAGGAAAACTGATCCAGAGTAATCAAAGTGAGTTAACAGACCTCTGTTGCAAAATTATACACAGATAGCATCCATGGTATACTTTATACTAATTGATTTCCCCCACTTCATGTCAAAGAAAAATATAAGACAGATGGTGAAAGGAAATTCAAAAAATTGATTGCCCCCATCTTGTCCAAAAAGAGATGATGAAAGGAAATTCATAAAATGATTGCCCTCATCTCATCATTTAAATGCGAAGTTACAAATTGAAGTGTTGAAAGGAAATTTGATAAAGGGAATTGGATAACTTCACCGGGGTACTGAACAAGATCACTGGCAGTGAAGCAATGTCTAAGATATCTGTGAGGTTGTTATATATGAATTATATTGTACTCTGGCAATTTATTTTTCTTGAAACTAGATCTACATCCCAAGTTCGTGCAGGATTCCCTGATAAAAAACGTTGAAATTACTTCCCCTTGATGCAAGAAAAATCAATAGAACCTGCTAAAATTCTTAAGGTTGTTTTGATTATCTTAAGCAGACCCAAATTCAGTTTTAGGGAAGAAAAAGTCAAGTGGCCCAAAGTTTGAGATTAGAAAGCGATTGAGATTTGAAATCTTTCAGGGGATAAGATGAACCCTCCATTTTTCCTTGCACCCTTTTCTGAACAGGTTTTGCGGAAGCAAACTAATGACTCCATTTACCCAACAAAGGCACTTGGTCTACTGTTCTTCTTGTCCTACAAGGGGATGAGATCCCTAGTTGGAGCCTATGTTGGAACACTTGTATTTTTCAAATACTCCAGTTGTCAAAGGTTTAGATCCGCCTACTTTCTAAATAACAAAACGATACACATAACCCTCAAAAATCAGGTTTCAGGATTTCATGGATATTACGGTTTTACATATCAAAGTTCTTGATGTCCCGACACGCGAAATAGCGAGATTTTTGAACCGTTAAGCAGGGATTATCACCTTTTAACACATCGTGCTTTCACGTTTCGGGAGTCACACTTCGAATGCCCTTCCATCTCCCGACGTGCGAAGTTGCGAAGTCAGTTTTAAATAAGTGTAGTTAATTACGAGAATAATGATAACTAAGCCATAGTTAATCATTATCGCGATTTCGCAATTCGACGGTTTTTTCCTCGAAGCAATGTGTTTGTAACCCCGATACCTGAGGTCACGAAATTGATTAATTGATCATGTTTAATTAAAAACATAAGTCTACTCAAAGTTAATCAACCAAAACGCAATATCATGAATTTGAGGTTCATGGTTCAAGATTAAGAGTAAAATCATCCGAGACTGCAAACGCCGAAAAAGGGATTAAGGACTAAATGCACTTAATTAAAGGACTAAACTGGATTAATTAATACCTTAAACAACTTTTAACCTGTCCAGTCTACGGATAAAGAATTAAATGTTTTTGCGATTTTCCCAAGTCACGAATTATTAAACATTTATGGCATTTATAAGAAAGTTAGTGAAATGATTGATAGTAAGATCTATTTTTATCGCTAAATATTTATATTAAATGTTTTAAATGCTCTGTCAGCAAAGACTAGGACAGACTTGAGTGCTCAAAGTGAAAGGGTTTCCGTCATTATCTTAAAAATTTCTTTCTAATTTTCACAGAGCCAGTTTACCGAGATAACCTTTGTCTGTGTTTTCATTTTCTATGACAGGAGACCTAATTGCAAGGTTCTATATCATGGCTCCGCAGAAAGCGCACAATACAACTGGTGGAAATTCAGGTCAAGGTTCAAATATTATTTCCAATACCTCGCCTAGAAGCATAAACATTGTCAAAACATGGACACATGTCTCCAACATTTTGCAATTCGAGATGATAAATTGTCCAGACGATTCCAGTGATAATGAAAAAGACAACTTATCCAGCAAATACAAAATTGTCGCTCAGTCGGAGATACACAAGGTAGCAGAAAGATCGCGGATTTTTCCTTATTGTGATATGATCAGATGGGCATTGGACCATGTAGATGTCCCGACTATGACAATATCCAATGAGCAGAAGAGGGCGATTGGGACATTCTGGCCAGAGCATCTACAGGAAATGTACAAATTATCTCCCACAACAAAATTTACTCACAACGTTGAATTCTTAGAGGGCTTATAAAAGAAGGAATGTGAGCAATTTGGGAAAAACCTATCCGACCTAAACAAAGATTGGTTTTCACATCCCGCGAAATTTAGAGCCGACTCTAATGGAATTTTTTCAATCTTATCATTGGAGCCCCAATTCATGTATATTGTGATGATTTTCTGTAGACTTTATGGGAAGGAGGACACCGCTCACTTTTTTCTCCCATGGGTACCGCTCATTCACACAGTAGTTGAGGGATTCTCTTTCGACTGGGCCAAATTGTTGTTAGACAGTCTGGCCAGCCGAATTACAGAATATCGAGCACAAATGGTGAGTGGGAAAGCATCTTCATTTTTTATGTCTGCTTACATTATCGATGTTATTTTCTTCATGACACCTTTCCCATTAATGAGCTGGAGATGGACTCCAACCAATGAAGAGCATATTCATGTGTACCACTCGAAACTCTGGGAAGATAAAGCCAAAGAATTCGTCTATGAGATTTTCAACTGGGTAATGGTACCAATGCATGTCACTATTTTTTGCCATCCGCCTCCCAGAATTTCAGATAAAATCATGGCCAACCTAAGCAGTGTAGCAGAATCGTATATAGAAGCATAGTTTTCATACATCAAGGTTTTTGGCAGCTTTGTTCCCCCCTATGCTTTGTCGCTGTTCTCGCCAGATAAGCTAGTACGTCGCGAGATCGCCAAGAAAACTGTGCTCGGTGGGACAAGCAAATATCTCAAAGGAGTTCACAAGAAGGTAAGTCCACCCTTCCCCATTCACATTGGTACATATTCTTTATTAGATATCGACCATGCCAAAGCGGAGGCCAGTGCCCTAGAGGAAATGAAATTAGTAGACATCGAGTTTAAGAAACACGGCCCTAATAAGGTTGTGAGTAATCACATGGCAAGTTGTGGTCTAAAACGATTCGAGCATGAAGACTCACCTCATGATGAAATTTTTTGAGGAGTGGGGTCCTACTCAAAAGTCTTAAGGCAGATTCAAGCTCTACTGCCCGAAGATATGGTTGAATTCTATAAATTCGAGGAGCACCGGAGAACTTGACTCCCCAAAGTCTTACAAGGAAAAACCTCAACACCTTTGGGTACACAGCAAGCAGAGGCCAAAGGTTCAACGAACGCAAGCCCTAGCAAACAAGAGACTCAGGAAAAGACCAAGGAAACTGGGACCTCGAATCAAGAAGTCGAGATCCCCAATGAAGAAGAAGGAAACCCAGAGGCAGTTACACAAGGTAAATAGGTCGAAGGTCAAGCAGATACATCCTTGAAATGGGTAGGTGACATACCGTCGCTTACATCAAAGGAGCTGGCCACAGACGCTACCATGAAACAATCATTCCAAGAAATCGGCAGTCCCATTCAATCCATCACACCCTTACAATTCACAAAGGGGAACCTCGATGCATAGATAATATTCAAAGAGGATATAACACCTATATTTGTGGAAGAATTGCCTCCTAGATATTTCTTTTTTAGCAAGAAGAGGAAGGTCATGGTGAAGCAAGTAACATACCAAAGAGCGGGTGCAAGAGATAAAAAATACAAAATATTAACGGATGGAGAAGCCTTGGAAGAGGAGGAATTTTCCGATGATATAACAAGAACATTGGGGGCGTATGAAACAACCAACCAATATTCAGTTGGAACCTTGAAGTGACGGTTGAAACAACAGAACATGTTAATTAGCAAATTGCAGACTCAGCTAGCAGTCATAGAAACGAATTCCAAGAATGAGGCAAACAAGGATTTCGAGGAATTCAGAGCATCTAATCAGTAGGAAATCAAATAGCTCAAATCCGATCTCGAGCAAATGCATCAGTCGGCACAAATAATCCAAGCACAGGTAAGTCAACAAGAGGAGTTAATAAAACAGCTGCAATATAAATTGAATTCTTCTAAAAACCAGGTCATAGACATAAAGGTTTTCCAATCCCAAGCCACAAAAATACGAAAGAAGGTAGAAGTAGCTCAAAAAAATCTACTTGCCAAAGTAGAAACCATCCAAAACCATTTTCAAACAACAGATCAAGTGCTAAAGGATATCTCTTTGAGAGAAAGAGAAGTTGGGAGGCCCAGGTTGCTTTCCAGGAGGCTATTATAGCAACAATGAAAGAAGATATGGTCATTAGTCCTAGGTTGTCCATTCCAAAGCAAACCAGAGGTAACATCTTGCTCAAGGTGTGGGAACATAATATATCCGAGAAAAGAAAAATGGATAAAGAGATGAGAGACATTGGTGAAGAAACTTTTGGCTTGATAAATAAACAAAAATAGATCTCAATAAGGAAAGTAGTTCTGGAACGTTGGGAAAAATCGACATAGCCAATCATCTGCTACATATCAAGAAAAGTGTGGAAAGAGAACAAGTTGAATCATCCCAAATAATTCAGTTCGATATTGTCCAAGTGGATAAATGGTTAATAAAACCAAACTTACAATTATTGTCTATCGTCACAGAAGGCAGACAAGTAGGAAAGAGATTTCCACCATTGGCAAAGAATTGTTACACCTTCGAGGCGAACAACCAAACAGAACCTTCCAAGTTGATAGCCCAATTGATAGAAAGGTATGTCAGTTGTATTGAGCAGGGGAGAGCGAAGACTTCAGGAGGTGAATAATAGCAGGTGCTTATTTCTTCCTATTTTTGGAGCTAGAGAACAAAGAGAAGGAAACGCCCTGCCTAGAGGAAGACAATAGACAAGGAAATGAAATGCTTCGTTTTTCATTTGTAACCGAAATGTTTTAGAATGATTAGAATTCGAAGCGCTTTAATTTTTGTATAAATATACATCTTGAAGATGAAACACCGGGTTGTTTCTTCTTTGGTCGATTGTAATAGAGAGATTTATTTTTTTCGCCCGAACTAATACAAGGCAAATCGCAAGACTCCAGATTCTGTCAAGACTGAGTTATGTTTTTCCCCTGTTATCTCGAATTTAGAATCATTTCCTTTATATATCTTTGATGAATGTTTAGTTGCATTTTAGTACAACCTCTACTATGGTGATTGATTATTTTAGTCATCTAATCATTTACAGCTTTTCCTCTGTATTGGCTATCAGCAGGTACAAGACATGTGAATCACTTAGATTTCTATGTCTCATGCTTCATTAAAGTTTTTCTTGTCTAATTTCTTCTTCTGTCACAAAGTAAGATTATTCCTTGATTGATGCCTCACATTGTTCAAAAGCTTCATGTTTTCTTTCGTTTCAGGCATGTGTTTTCATATTTAACTCAGATATGGGAAAAGGCCTTGGATTTTGTTATGCTATTAATTTGAAATTGGGGGGATTTTGTCTCATATAATCTAAAATAGAAATAGCAACTTAAAAATAAACAAATCCCTTAAAAACCTTGTTCCTCCATGACTGTGCATGTTACAAGACAACCCCATCTTGGACCCGGTCTCACAGATCAAACCAATATCGCTTTAAACCTCTTTGATGCCATCTTGAAAACAGTCACCACTCGTGTTGAACTCGAACGTTCATGGGCAGCCATTGAACAGGACATAAGCATTCAAGAACAGCTAGAATCTAGATGAAGGCAACTCAGAAATAAGCCATAGCTTCTTTTCCTAAGATTGTTTTGTTTTTTTTCTATCATTTACCCTATTTTGGATGCCTGTACTCTTTACTTTATAGCCTTAAGTATAGACTCTGGAACAACAGGCAAAAGCATGTATGACAGTAGTATATGTTCAAAACTGTAGTCCTCATCAGATCTTGAAGAACATTACTCCAAAAGAAGCATTCACCAAAGTGAAGCCTGAGATCGGACACTTCAGAATATTTGGATGTCCAATGTACATTCATGTACCCAAAGAAAAGAGATCCAAACTAGAACCTTCAGGAAGAAATGGTACATTTGTAGCATACAGTGAATCCTCAAAATCATATCGAATCTACATCCCAGGTCAGAGACAAATTGAAGTAAGCAGAGATGTTACTTTTGAAGAAGAAGTAGCCTTCTAGAAATCCAGATAAGCTCAGATGGAAATTGATAGTGAAACAATATCTCCTCCTCCTTCAACAGATCAGAGGGAGACAAATATTATTCCATATGAGCAACAACTCCAGTTGACCCAGTTGCTCCAGCAGATTCAGTTGCCCCAAGCAACATACCCAGAGACATCACAGTTGGACATAAAAGGCCTACTTGGGCTCGACAAACTTTAGAAGAAGCAGAAGGGCATAAATCCCCACAAGGATCAACCATAGAAATCAAGAGACCTAAGAGATTCACAAGCTACCTTTTAACCATGATCCACATTATTGATTTAGATCCAACTTGTCATGGAGATGCTTCAGGAGAACAAGTATGGCAAGATTCCATGACTGAAGAATATCAATCTATACTAAAAAATAATGTATGGGATATTGTTCCAAGAACAGAGGGAAATTCCGTAATGACTTCCAAATGGATTTACAAAATTAAACATGTTGTTGATGGAAGCATTGAAAAATACAAAGCAAGATTCATGGCTAGAGAGTTTTCACAAATAGAGGGAGTTGACTATGACGAGACTTTTGCACAGGTATCCAGATATACCTCCATCTGATCTATCATTGCACTAGTTGCTTCCATGGGTTGGAAGCTACATCAGATGGATATAAAGACAACTTTTCTCAATGGTGAAATTGAAGAAGAAGTTTATATTAAGCAACCAGAAGGTTTCATTATACACAACGAAAAATCTCATGTACGCAGGTTGAAGAAGGCCCTATATGGCCTAAAACAAGCACCATGTGCTTGGTATGAGAAAATGGATGGATTTCTGATGAGTTTGGGCTTCAACAAAAGTGCAGCTGACCCAAACTTATATTATCACATTGATGGAAATGAGTGTCTGATTTTTTTCTTATATGTGGATGATATTATCATCACCGGTTCAGAGAGACTCATTGTTTAATGCAAACAAGCATTAACTGCCAAATTTGAAATGAAGGATTTGGGCCCAATGCATTATTTCTTGGGACTAGAAGTATGACAGAGATCAGATGAGATTTTCCTAATTCAAGGAAAATATACTGTGGAGATACTAAAAAAGTTCAAAATGACAAATTGTAAATCCATGCCTACTCCAATGGTAATGGATTTAAAGAAGATGAGTGAAACTGATTCAAGAGACGTAGATCCACATTTGTATCAAGAAATTATTGGATCTTTGATGTATCTGGTTAAAACTAGACCACACATTTTCTATGCAGTGAATGTGCTTAGCCAATTTATGAGTCAACCAAAACATACACACTGGATAGCTGCAAAACACGTATTGAGATACTTACAAGGTACAATTGGTTATGTCCTGAGATATGCAGCTAATGTGGACCTAAGATTGGAAGGATATGCCGATGCAGCCTAGGCAGGAAGTGCAGTAGACATAAAAACAACTCGGGTTGTTCATTCACCTTAGGATCGACCATGGTTTTCTGGTGTAGCAGAAAACAAAGATTTGTAGCTTTAAGTACAGCAGAGGCAGAGTACATTGCAGTAAGTATGGCAGTTCATGAAGCAGTATGGCTTCACAAAATCTTGACAGCCTTGTTCGATCACGAGATGGATCTAACTACAATTCATTGTGACATCCATAGTTGTGTGAAGCTCTCCAAGAGCCCAGTGTTTCATGACAAATCAAAACACATTGAAATCAAGTATCACTACATCATAGACATGGTGCAGAGAAAGGTAGTACACATGCAGTATCTTTCTACTCATGAACAGATTGTAGATATATTCACCAAACCACTTTCCAAGACAAAGTTCGAGTATTTCTGTGAGAGACTTGGCCTGATGGAAAATGCCTCCCTATCTGAGAGGGAGGTTTGATGATTGCAACTATGTGAGACATTATCTAGCTTACAAACATGTGAGGTATGGATCATTGCAACTATGTAAGTCTTTCTCTCATCTTACAAACCTGAGAGAAATCCCCTAAGAAGGGTATGTGGTTCTTTCCTGAGACAGATCTAGGAACGTAGAGATGACCTCCCCCATTCAGAGAGTTGAGAAGAACTGCAGATGATTATCCAGTGGGAAAGGTGATCTATTGAGTTAGATGTGCATGTGGCTGAACACAAGGTGAACGTGTGAAATCCCAAAGTGATGGGTGCATCATCATGTGAACAGAAATGAAGATGATGTATTACCCTCCTCTGAGCAGCAGAGTTGATGAGAAGACTCCAGATGATTCTCCTATGTGAGGTAGTGGGAAAGAAGATCTGTAGAGTGGACGTGCATGTGGATGAGCACAGGTGAATGTGTGAAGATCTGGTTCTTCTGTGTAATGTAGTGAATCAGAGCTATGACATCCCTATGGATGTGCCCCTAGTGGATGAGCACTAGTGGGTGTATCAGATCCTTTGCTATATATTGTTCAAGAGTCAGACCTGCATGTAACCCTAATTTTCATGTAAATGGTACAGGTCAGCCCTACCTTAATGTGATTAATAATAAATGTAAAAGATAATTAATCTAGATAATAGCAATTATAATAATTATTATTATTATAAAGTTACTTAGAGAAGTCGGCCCTATTGAGCCAATAGACACTTCAATTGATAGGACAAGTCTAATATAAGTAAGGGAAGATTCCCCATTGTGGAATCATATCATTCAAGCAAGTTTGGAAGTTTCATCGAGTACATTTACTTGGGAGAAGTGCACACCTCTGTTGGGTGCTAGTCTTCTAGGGTTTAAGCACCCTCTTTTGTGCTAGGTCTTTCTTGGTGGTGAAGGTATTTTTCCTAAAGAATATAACAAAGGATTTGGTTGGGTTTTCTTCTCTTGTTGAGAAGGGTTTCCCAGAATAATTATTGTGTTCTTGTGCATGGTGTTTTTTCTTGTGATCTTGATTGTTGCAACATACTTGTTTATGGTTAAGACAAATGCAAATTGAAATTAACTACATGCTTAACCTATCATATTGAAAAATCAACAAGGATCCCCTCTGGGACTTTGGGACTTAAGGAGTCCTCCACACTCTTGCCACAACTCTCTCGATACTCCTAGATAGCCAGAATTCCAGACTACCCTTGATCTGCGAACACGTGTCCCTCGTTTTTCGACGGTCTAGATTGATTTTGCACTCTCGAACTTTGGGAGATTTACTTTCTCCGTGACAAATGCACAAAATTGGCCAAACTTGTGAATTTTGAAGGACTTCAAGAGTTAAAACTCATGCTTCTTACCTAGATCCAATGGTTGTTGATCCTTGTGTCTACATCCAATGGTTGGGTCTATTCTCGCTTCTTTGCGCGCTCCTCATCTTGTCTGGACTTAGATCTGATGGTCCAGATCTGTTTATGCCATCAATATGACGGTTATTGTAGCTCCCTCCTGTTGTGTAACTCTGCTCCCTTTGAAAGGAGGATTTCTCAATATTTTAAAAGGATTTCTTTTGACTACGTTCACTGTAACACTTTCCCTCCTGATATTTTATAAATTCCTCGGAGTTTCAAAGAGACTTGGCCCTTTGTTCCTTCAACAAATCCTTCTTCCCTCCTGGAAGTAGGGTGCTCTTTCTCCTAAGCTTTCTCACTTGGAATACTTGACCTCTAGCGTACTTCTTGCACTCATCCTCCCCTGACATATTTTTCTTTGAAGCAATTTCCTATGCGCTCTCTATGCTCCTTCCTCAATCTAAACCTTAAAAGGTTCCCAACCTCTGCACACCTTACAGGGACTATGTGCACACTAGAACTATCTCTCCTAAGATCGTAATTTCTCGAACTTCAAAGGTTCTTGGCACCTTTCTCCTCCAAATGGTTTCTTATTCCCTCCTGGAAACCACGCTCTTTCGCCAGAGTTTTCCAACACTTGACGCAAACCCTGACCACCTTGTGGGGCTCATGCGACCTCCTAGTCTAGGATTGTTCAAACTAAGGATTTGAATTAGCTCTCGATCTCTCACTGAACCCTCAAAACTATGTGTCACAAGCCTTCTTCTCTTTCCCTGTGTGCAAAATCACATTCATGAGGGTCCTAATAATCCAATGGAGTCTTTCATGTGAGATCAGGCCAAATCCATCGGATAATACCCTTGAATGGCGGGAACTACGGTACTTCAGAACTCTAGGATTTCAGAGTTTCAATAATAAAGCATGATGTTCCTCCCAAACTTCGAACAAGAAAACAGTCGAACTACGGTGGAGAATAACGACTCTTAACGTGTGTTGAGAGATATGTCTCATAGGTATTTCGGAACTATGCACTCCGGGAGTTTTACCCCCTCCAACATGCAACACCCCCAAACTCGCGAACTTCGAACTGACGAATCGGATGGTCAGCGCTCACCTCAGATCAACAGTTTATCTTTACTTCACACTTCGGGCTTTGGAGCCTTCCACAACACAATACCTCAAATCCTTCAGAGTGTCGAACTGGAAAACTTGCGAAGGGTGTGATCAACGGTCCACCTATCCTTGTAAATAGACGATCGAGATCTACTCCAGCCTTTGGGAGTTCTCGACCCAAACATACTTACACCTATGTTCCTCCAAAGTACCAAATCTTCGAACTCCAAGATTTGTTGACACGTGGCTCTTTGTGCCAATGGATAGGATATGTTTTGTGCTTTGGAACTTTGGGAGTTCCACACACTTTTGCAACCACACTTCAACTATGTCGAATAATCGAACTTCCGAACTTTGTTGGATCTGTGGGCATGTGTCCTCACAAATTGATGGTCCAGATTCACTCCGGATCCCGGGAGTTCAGGAAAGTCATCTCCTCCACGACATACATCCAAATTACTCTAGAGTGATAAGTCTCCAAACTCACGACTTGTCGCCATGTGGCCCTGACGCCAACGGTTAGGATCCCCTTTGAGACTTCGGGACTTCAGGAGTCCTCCACACTTTTTCCACAACTCTCCCAAAACTCCTGGATAGCTAGAATTTCAGAATACCCTTGATCTGCGAACATGTGTCCCTCATTTGTCGACGGTCCGTATTTATTTTGACTCTGAGACTTCGGGAGATTTTCTCTCTCCACGACAAATGCACAAAACTAGTTGAACCTGTGAAGTCTGGAGGAATTCAAGGGTTAAAACTTGTTCTTCTTACATGAATCCAACGGTTATTGATCCTTGCGCCTAGATCTGACTGTTGGGTTTGTTCTCCCTTCTCTACACGCTCCTCCTCCTATCTGGACTTAGATCCAATGGTCTAGATCTGTTTCCGCCATCAATCTTATGGTTTTTGTAGCTCCCTCCTATTGTGAAACTTTGCTTCCTTTGAAAGGAGGATTTCTTGAGCTATTAAAAGGATTTCCTTTGACTGCATTTGTTGTAACGCTTTCTCTCCTGAGATTTCTTGAATTCCTTGGAGTTTCAAAGAGACTTGGCCCTTTTTTCCTTCAACAAATTCTTTTGCCCTTTTGGCAGCAAGACTCTTTTTCTCCTAAGATTTGGCACATGGAATACTTGACCTTTGGTGCACTTCTTTCACTCATCCTTCTCTGATAGATTTTTCCTTGAAGCAATTTTCTCTGCACTCTCTTTGCTCCTTCCTAAATATGAACCTTAAAAGGTTCCTGACCTCTTCACACCTTGCAGGGACTATGTACACACTGGTACTATCTCTCCTAAGCTCATAATTGCTCGAACTTTAGAGGTTCTCAACCCCTTGATCCTCCAAATGGTTTCTTGTGCCCTCCTAGCAACCACTCTCTTCCTCCAGATATTTTCCAACACTTCAGCAGTGTGTTAGCTTCATGCACTCTTTGCTCTCAACTCTCCTTGAGTATTGAACTTTAAAGACTCACCTATGCACTCCTTGCATTGGCTCTCATAGTGTTCAGTAACTCTGATGTGCACTCATTGCATTATTCCTTCTAATCTTGAGAATGATTCTAGTGTGCCCACCTGGCACGCTCCTCACAGAACTCATGAACGAGTTCTTGTGCACTCCTTACGCTGGATTTTTAGAGTTCTCTAACAACTCTAAGGTGCACTCCTTGCACAGCCATGAGAACCCAGAAACTACAGAGATAGGGGGTTCTATCTATTCCTGCAAATAAAACATAATTTCTCTAAGAGATTTAATAAACATACATAGTAAACATTCAAACACACTCAGAGAACTCATAAAACATACAAACAGAAACTCATATGCAGGGAAATCTACTTTTGTATTAATGGTGAATGGTTTTTTTACAATGTGTATAGGACTGGACTGCAACAGTGTCTCAGCTCCTCTCAACTACTATCCACAACAACTCTCTACAAATCTCTTCAGCAGCTTATCAATGGTAACTACAATAAACTCCAAAGGCCTCTTTTAGGCACAAATTACATACATGTATACGTGAGGGGCTTCTCGAACCTTCCCTCCAGATCATCCTGGTTCTTTCATTTCACAATTAAAGCAACCTACCACTAAGTTTATTACATTAAATGGGTAATTACAATCCAGATATGAGTAGAAGCTCAAAATCTATACAAATATAGCCCATTAAAGGTGATTTTACACTCAGCATGTTCAAATACAATGGCTCAGATTTCCTTGAGCCTTACAAACTTTAATTATATTAAATTACATTAAATTTTGAGATTTGAACTCAAAATTGAGAAAGTTGGCACTTCTCTCTCTTTGAAATCCGCTTCCTCCTAGTGTTTTGTTGTGTTGGCTGCAGATGCATTGACATGATGCTAAGTTGGACCGTGATCCTACATCAATTAATCTCCATTATCCCCTAAACATCCTCTTCCAGATTCTCAAAAAATTCCCATTTCACTCTTTGTTAATGACCCTCTTGAATTTTTTTCTGAACATTACCTTGCACTTTCTCTTAAATATTCTCCTATAGTTTCTCAAATACCTTCTCCTACAGATTCTCCAAAGAACTCTCCTGTAATTTCTCCAAGTGTCTTTCCAAAAGTTCCTCTAGAATAAGAAGAGTTTAAAGTATTATTCAATCCACTCACTCGTAAGAATTCAAAGTTATTAATTGAACATCTAGTAATGGAAGCTAGAATCCACCCACTACCACCACAACAACAACAAACTCCTCCACCACCTCCACCTAGGGTTTTCAATAAAGCATCTGCTAGATATGCCCCTTTAAATATTCCTTAAAATATGAATAATCTCTGTGATAATTATCTAAAACTTTTACCTAAATTTCATGTGGAAGATGAGATTACAACTTTGGAACACGTATCATCCTTTGATAACTTCACAGACAATGTGTATATTAGAATATTAGTGAAAATTTTTAAAGGGGAGGTGAGGACATGGTTTAAGGGGTTACCTCCTAATTCCATTGACTCATGGGATGCATTAGAGTCTACCTTCCTTAGACAATGGGGTGAGAAAAAGGATTTTTTATATTATTACACTGATTTTGGGAATTTGAAAAAGAAACATAATGAATCTATTCCAAATTTGATTAATATATTTAACAATATTTATCATAAAATCCTTGAAAATGTTAAACCATCCCGACCAGCTGCAAAAGTTACTTGTTTTGGCTCCTTTGTTCCATATTTTTCCTTATTATTTAGGGAGAGAAGATGTACCACCTTAACTGATATGCAAGACGATGATGTAGAGATTGAATACAATATGATTAATTTAGGAAATTATAGGGTTAGAACTGACTCAGGAGATTGAGAGAAAAGAAAACAAAAAGAACAAGTTGGTACATCTCGAACAAATAAAAATCATGAGGGTAAAATTGAAGAAATGTCCAAAATTATTAAATATTTATCTAATAAATTGGCTAGAATCGAAATTGAAAGGAGGAGGCCTAATTATAAAATCCAAACCAATTTATAAGGCCCTTTAA
>ML817030.1:75117-85915 GCA_009831015.1 Picea engelmannii | reverse complement strand
TGGTGAATCCACAGGCTCTGGTACGACTACTAAAACCACTGAAGCTGCTACTGGTTCAACTGGATCAACAGAACCAATAGAATCAACGGAATCAACAACTGTATCCACGACTTCCACTAGGCTGCTAATGAAACTGGATGAGGCGGGACGCGGACAATGCCCTGGATGCCAAATTCAGGAGCGAGATGCCGAATTCACGAGCGGGAGGAAACTGGATGAGGCGGGACGCGGACAATGGCAGCTGGTTCAGGTGGAGAAGGGACGTGAAGGTGGCGAATTGATGGCGGGGATGGGTGGGTAGGTGGTGAAGTGATGGCGGGGATGTATGTATGGGATGGCGGGGGTGGATGATGTAGGCCGATGATGTATGGATGGTGGTGGATGGGCGGAGGTGGTAGAGGGGATGGGGCGTATGGACGGGCAGGCGGCCGGAGGGCAGAGATGATCGGCGACAAGAGTCGGACGGCAGTCGGGACGCCGTGAAAGGACGGTCGGCAAAGGTCGGTTTCGTTTGGGGTTTAGCTTACGCCAAAAATTTATACGTAGCCATTGCATTTAACGTTATCGTCCTTGTCACTAAATGCAACACGTTCATAGACATTTAACGTTATCGTCCTTGTCAATAATTGCAACATGCAACACGTTCATAGTGGGGAGGGTAGATTGAAAGGATTCAAATCGGACGGTTTGTAATCCACCTAAGGCAGCATTATTCAGATTCGACAGCCTATAATCCACCTACGAGGCTGGATATTGGCGGCGCGAAGGAAACGAGTATCGAGCGGTGTGGTTGGAAACGAGTATCGAGTATTGGCGGCGCGAAGGAAACGAGTATCGAGCGGTGTGAGCTGTCAGGATTCATTTAAAGCTCTCAGCTAGTCCACCGTCGAGCTGCCTGAGTAGTTAGGGGCCAGGGCTTGTTTCATTAAGCGTTGCATTAAGCTTGGCTTCAGTGTTTTCTTATTTAGAGCTATTAAGAGCTGTCAGTATTCATTTAAAGCTCTCAGCTAGTCCGTCGCCGTGCTGCCTGAGTAGTTAGAGCTTGTTTTATTAAGCGTTGCATTAAGCTTGGCTTCAGTGTTTTCTTATTTAGAGCTATTAAGCTCTGTCAGTATTCATTTAAAGCTCTCAGCTAGTCCGTCGTCGAGCTGCCTGAGTAGTTAGAGCTTGTTTTATTAAGCGTTGCATTAAACTTGGCTTCAGTGTTTTCTTCTTTGAGATTTAGAGCTATTTGAAAACCCGCGAAACCTATCCATATTAATTACCAAACCCTAAAAATTCCCGCGATGCCTATCCCTATCATTCACCAAACCCTAAAAATTCCCTATGCAGTAACCGTTACCGTTCCCAAACACTAATAAAACCCTACTCCTACTCTCTCACCCAACCAATGTTTTTGCTTTGCTTTGTAGTATTCTCCGACCTTCATACCCTGAGGATATCGATTACCAGGTAAGTGCTTCTTATCGCCTCCTTCCTTCTGCACAGATGATGATGATGATGATAGGGAAACGACTGATAGCTAACCAATTCCCATTATCAAAGGCAATGCTTCCTCCTGCACTTGCCTTTACTGTCAAATCCCATATAACATTCCCCAATTTCTGCACCCAAATATCGGCCCCATCTACAACTCCACCAGGCAGGGGGGTTGTCACAGAATTTCTTATCAACAATTGCGGTTTAACACCTGGAGATATTGCAAAAGCCTTTAGGCATAACAAGGATTTGCTCAGTCAAGAATCGTGGCGGAATCTGAAAGAAGTTTTGGAGTTGTTAAAGGGCTGTGTTTTGACCACACCTGCCCAGATTCGAAGGGTGGTTATTTGCCACCCTTGCTTTTTGCTTCATAGCGCTGAAACAAACATACAGTCTAATCTCAGCCTCCTCAGGACTTTCATGAAGGAAGAGGATATCGCCAAACTAGTTATTACTAATGCGCAGGTATTTACTCGCAGAGAGGATGAGCTTAAATCTGCAATCTCACTTTTGCAGAGATTGGGTGTTAAGGGTAAAGAGTTATCAGAGTTAGTGGCGAGGGAGCCTCTCTTGCTGCCTCTCTTGCTGTCGGTTTCAGTGGAAAAGGTTTTGGAGTCGTTTAAACAGGCTGAGGATTTAGGGTGTCAGAAGGAATCAGAAATATTTGCTCGTGTTATGCATATTATTTTGGGTACAGGGAAGGAAAAGATAGAACGAAGACTGCAGTTTTTGAGCAGTTTAGGCTTCTCGGGAAAACAAATTTTGGAATTATTGAGACGGTGGCCGTTGATTGTTGGATTGTCAGAGGAAAATGTAAAGCATCATGTGGATTTTCTGGTCAAATCTGTGGGGCTTCCATTGGATTATCTTGTTAAGCATCCACCTCTGTTTGGATACAGTTTGGATAAGAGGTTGATTCCTCGGTATAGAGTAATGAAGGCATTGAAGTCCATGCAAGTGTTGAAAACAGAGTTCAGGTGTATTTTGCTGGAGAGAAAAACGCTTCTTGGTGATATATGTTAATAAGAACGCGGAATCCTCAATTCTGCGGGAAATTTACCATAGTGGGAAAGTTAATGATACAATCCCGGTGTGGACTCATAAACCCGAGCTTGGATGATACAATCTCAGTGTGGACTCATAAACCTGAAAGGCCTGGGAAGGCCACTTCAGATGCTCCTGCACCAGAAGTTGAAGGGGAGGAGGGGCCCTTGCATGTATGCATAGAGGAAGGCGGAATAATTCATCAGGTTTTCGCGGAAGGAAAATTGGTTGGGACTTGCGAAGGCAACCCCTTTAAAGTCCTATCAGCCCGGGATACTATCCCGGTCAAATTTTTCCATTTAATTATAGGTCCTGTCCAAAAGCAAACCTATAACCGCTGTATCATCCTGGAGAAAGGTCGCACCCTATTCCCTGAGGCCTCTCTCATTGTGGCAGAAGCCGGTTCACAAAGGACCCCAGGCCAAACCTTTTATCACGTTGGGATAAAATTTCGCCATCCTCCAAAGAAAAGGTTGGTGTATTTTCAATTATATCGCGCCTTCCCACAATTGAGGCAGGACCAGCTCCAACTTGATGGTCGTAGTGGGTGGAGGCGGCTATGTAACCGCATCAGGCGAGAAGACCCAAAATACCTAAGCTGGAAGGAAGAAACTCCGAAATATGGGGGGGACGGAAACTCAGCAGTTTCTTTAAACCTCCACGTTGGAGCCGAAGGGAGGCGCAAAATTGTTTGTGAATGTTCGTCGGCAGCTTGGATATAACAGTACTATCTCATCTTTGGCACAAGAAGAGTTCAAAAAGGGTTCTTCTAATTTCATAGTCTTACAGCTGCTAGTTACCATTTTTCATAAGCAAATCTAAAAATAGGAGGGATTCAACAAGCTTCAACTACTCGATACTGATTGATTCTGAAGAAACCCATTTGATATAGTGATCTGTGCTCCTATGTCTGCTGTCATGGTAATCAGAGCGGCCTGTGCAGTCTTGAACGATTAAGTAGTAGCGGTGGAGGGATCTGATATTTCGACTGCTAGTGGTTTATGTTGTGCAGGGCCTTTGTGCCCAAGTTTCCTTGTATGAATGGATGTGTGTATGGATCCTCCCACATTACTGTTTTAGTATATAGTGTAGAGTTTCTGTTTTCCATGAATTTCAAAGTACATAGTGTAGAAATTCTGTTTTCCATGAATTTCAAAGTACATAGTGTAGAGTCTCTTATTTCCAATGAATTTCAAAAATCAGTTGATCAATTTCAATGTTTTTTTCGATCATGTTGTCAAACATAATTGAAATGAGCTGTCGACAGCCTCTTTAGATTATTGATGTAACATGAACTACCATATTGTCACTTTTCATTTTCTCTATGAATATAGAGATCTTTATTCACAATTTTTTTTTATCTGTGTGTGAAAATGTAAGAGATTTTCATTTTACAATAGGAAAATTGCATGATACACAAAATCTCTTTCCAAAGAATAGTATTTTTGCAATGATAGTAGACTAAGTTTGGCTTGTCTGTTTGGCCATTATAACTTCCAGCAAGAAAATTGCATGATACACAAAATCTCTTTCGAAAGCATAGTCTTTTTGTAATGATAATAAAATCAAGTTTGGCCATTGTAATTTTCAGCAAACAGGTCAAATGCCCTTACAGCGCACTAGACCAAAAATGGTAACAGAAATCCCCTAATGCCAAAAATGGGAAGAGAAAGCAATTTTTTTTTGAACATTATGAAAAATCCTTAGGCAAAGGTGTTAATATTTTTATTTAACTTCACCCTAGAGTTACCTTCTTCTCTAAGCCCAAAGAAAAATCCAACTTTTTGGTATCTTTCTGTTTATGCAGTTGCCTTGTTTGTAAGTTATGTCTACTACTTGGATATGATTATGGAGTTCAATTAAAGAGAAATCCAACTTTTGGGTATCTCTCTGTCTATGTAGTTGCTTTTATAGTTGCCTTTATTTGTATGTTATGTCTACTACTTGGATATGATTGTGGAGTTCAACCAAGAATAATAATACAGCTTGAGTGGGCCTAATGGTTAAGAACATGTGTTTCCTCTTAAGAGGTCACAAGTTCAAATGCAGAGGAGGGTAGGGTATGTATACCTTCGTAAACTTTACTAATCAAATCGTTGAGCGGTTGACCGTGACCTTAAAAATAGATTATTATTAATATTATAATTAGAAAATACATTTGATTATGGATTTTAATCAAAATTAATGATAATTCCACAGTTGAAAATATATTTAATTAGTTAAAAAATACATTTGATTGTAAAAAATATTTATTATATTTTATATTTTTCAAACTCAAATATTCACTTTATCAAAACTATACTAGTCTTTGATGTGAGTAGATAATTTTATATAAAAAAAAATACAAATATATTAGAGTGCATTTTCTCATGAATTCTTTTTAAGACATAAATCAAAACAGTGTAAAAAATCCAATTCATTTATTAAACTCATGAATTCTTTTTAAACTCGTGAATTCTTTTTAAGACAAGTCAAAACAGTGTAAAAAATCCATTCATTTATCAAACTCAAGTCTAGAGTTTGAGAAATTACAATTTTTTATTACCATTAAAAAAACATTATTAACCAATTTCATTGGTAAAATGTGCTATGTTTCATTAAATTTGTTAACTATTGTTAATCTTGCAAACTTGATACTCAATTCTGTTACATGATTTTTTGTTCTATTTGTCTTCAAAACCGTTGTGTTATATTTCTGTGGCTGCATCGATGGTTTATGAAATTCTTTCTAAATTTAAAAATGAAAGTCTTATCAGCGTCATCTTTTTCTACTATCAAGGCCATCAGCTCTGGAATTTGACATTGCACAAAACATTTTTTCAGTTTCAAGTCCTATCACATTCCACAAAACTTTTTTTTCTGTTTCAAGTCCTATTTGATAAGACACTTGAAATTTAAAATGTAGAACATCACATGAATTAAAATAATAAATTTGTCACTCTGACGTTTATATGCAATGGTAACCCGTTAAAATTACTTATAATTGTAGTGTTGGCAATGAGACTCTAGAGGCTAAGTCTCATTGCCGCATGCCACAATTAAGTCATATTGCATACGATGTACCTACTCTATGAAAAATCTCTTCGATTTCTTAATCATGTGTTCCTATACCTATTGATAGAGAGTATTAGTCATTAATACTCATGTGTCGATTGTGTTCAGATGCAACATGTAGAATTCAGAATTCTCTCCAATATGCATGTTGTAGATTTCGCTGCAAAATTCTTGCAAAGGTTTTTTTTTAAATCAAGATGATTGGTACCCAAGGAATGCTTGTGAGGTAGGTCCATGATGGTAGATTCTTCTAGAATGCTTGTGAGGTAGGTCCATGATGGTAGACTTTTCTAGTGAGCATTATAGGGCATATAGAAGTCACTATCATTGTGTATAGGATGAATGCTAATAAATATTGATATTCATGGTTGTACAAAACTTGAAAGGATTAAAACATTGATTGCTTGATTAAAATGGAGTCTAGGGAACTTTGATCATCGTTGAATGGCATTGTTGAATGCAAAGTTCAACCTCACCATGATTTGACAAAGCAAATCTGTCGCGTTCCAGCAAGAAACCCATATTCCACTATTGATCTTGATCTCTCTATGCAAGCAATCAGATATGTTGATTTGAGAGTCATTGACTCATTAAGTGCCAATAAGTGGCATTACCATCGGAAACTAATAATGATAACGAGAAAAATGGAGAAGGCTTAGTTGTAAATTCCCCACATTTCATTGCATGCTAAAGTTGCCAATAATAATGACATTGTGTACTACATTTGACCCGTGGATAAAGTATCGATGTATCTTAGAAACAAAGGAAAGTTGGATCTTGCAATGTCAAACAATATGAAAGGTCACTCGCTTTCAAGGTATCTAGAAATCGATCCTCAAACCTTTTAGAAGTATACATTTTTCAAAGTTTTTTTTTTTATAAATCAAAAAATCCATCCATAATTGTTTATTATTTTTATTTTTTTTACTTATATTGCATTTTCCATGTAATTTGAAGACCCTATTTATCACGAGAGAAACCCTTAAACAAAACAACAAACAAAGTTATAAAGATGATTTGTAATTTTTCCCTAATACCATGAAAAAAACCCTTAAAAACATAAAAAAAATATATATATATGTCGGGTTTCCATGTCATGTCACGAGATCCATGATCCTGGACCTTCCATATACTGGAAACGCTCTGACTCTACCCTTCAATTCCATTTGAAGGCTATAAATTGAGCCATATACAAGCCTTAAGGACAAATTCATCATTGAGAGCAAATAAACTTTGGAGAAATTTCACCTCATCTTGAGTCCGCATCCCTTTGTCCTTGAAAGTATGAACTTCTTGTGTTCAGTCCCTAAGCTCTTCCTATCTTCAGTTGGAGAACTTCATTGACTCCTACTACTTGTGAACTTGCTTTTTTAGAGGATTGAAGTGGTGAAGGCCCAACTGGAGGGACTTAGTTTCTCGGTTCCGATATGTGTCGTTACATAAGTTTGTCACCTTTGTACTTCTATTGATTACATTAATAGAAATACTCTTTTCTCATCCAATTATATGTCGAAAATATTTGTATTACTTTCCATGGGCGTATTTGTTATGCATGTTAATGGATTATGCTAGTTTACATGCTAACATTATATATAATTTCCACGTGCTTGTGTATCTTGGTTGTTGAGGACAAGTTGCAGGTATAAAGTGTTTGGTCGTTAGCTCAACTGTGGTCTCCTTCGAACATCCGAACAAGGTAGGATTCTAGCCTTATCTTGTTAGCATTTTCATTTACATAGCATACTTGAGATTTGAGTTGATTTCTGGGTGTCGTTCTGTCTATTGTGGTTTTCCCCAAGCCATAGAGATATTTTCCTCGTAACACATTGTTAGGGCTTTCACAAATGTAGAGTAACAGAGATGCGATTGTTCAACAACACATGTTTTCCAACAGAGGACGAACACCTTTAGTAACCACTCACACAACTAGATCAAAGATTAACAAACTGATGTTTTTATGTGGTAAAATCTCTATGGGGAAACATCCACGACCCTAGCCAACGTGGCCACTTGGAGCAATTTATTATTGCAAAAGAAAATATTATAGAGAGATTTACAAGAGAGTTTCTCACAATCGATAATCGACAAATGACCTTCCATGCTCTTTAAATAGAGATCATGGACCAATCCAATGTTAAGCCACATATCAATGTAGTCGTTAAGATCGAAGAGAGTATGAGTCGTCGGATCACTCTATGTCGAGAACATATCATGATCGTCAGATTACCTAACTACAAATGCATATTAAAGAAACACACTAAGAAACACACTTTTGCCTAATGACTTAGACAAAGTTGATCTTAACTAACTCCTAAGTGTCTAAATATCATAACAACGATGGAGGCCGATGAAGGTTGAGATTCAAGATTGGTTGGAAGAAAGAATTCATAGGTTCCCCTGTCTAACAAGTGTGTATGTAGGAGAAGATGTTGCAATATTTAAAGATAAGTTACTTATTTGAGTGCTTGCATGAGATTTTCTGGGTAGAATTCCCAATAAACTTGTATGAATGACTAAAAAGACTCATAGAGAATCATTGACTCTGTCTTCCATGACCAAGGGTTGAATGGGGCGTTGAGAACTCACTAAAAAGACCCAAAACCTTAAAATACAACCAAAGAATTTCCAAGAAGATGTCATGGGAATGCCCACTTAAGTCCCTAAAATATATGCATGAAAGTTTTGGAAGAACAACAACACCTAGGGTGTATGATACTCTAGGACACCTACACCCTATGCACATCTATTCTAGGAAAACCAAAACTTGTGATGCAAGAAACTAGAAAAAAAATGAAGCAATGTTTTCCTACTAACCAACCAAAAAGGGGCCTTGAACTTCTAAGATTACCAATGTATTTAACAACAAAGACAACTACAAAAAGAGAGTTAAAAATATCGACGAAACTAAAGAAAAAATTCTTCCCTAGTGGAGTCATCATTTCTATTGCACGATATTTTGCACACACGAGTGTCAAAGCCTCCTTGATAGGCAATTGTTGGATCATCAATAGATCTGAGATCCAACTGATTGTTTTCTTAACTTGATTTCAATTTAATTATATAAAGCAATAAGAGAGAGGAAGGAGAGGATGACGAAAACCTGTATAAACTCTAGGGGATCTTCTATTTAATGTGGTAGTTGTCTAAGCAGGAGGAAGAACAACATCCAAAGCACTAAAATCTCATTCACACCCGCAAACATGTGAAACAACCATACCTTTACTCTTTCTCAAGAAATATTTCATAACCATAAATCTATGAATTTTGAAGACTATGTGTGTAGGTATAAGCCCAATAACGACACGCAAGCTATCAAGGACTATATGAATGAAACCTTTGTTAAGAGCATCAATCACCGATAATTACTAAATGAAGAACTTTGAAAATGATAATTTTAATAATAAAACTTCCTCATAAACATTATAACAAGTATAATGTGCAAAACACTTAATGAAATCATGGTGCTAACATATATTACATTGATTATATGAGTTGTTCAAAATAGTTATAAAGTCATTTAAACAAGCTGAAGATGTTCACATACTTTGCATAATAATGAAAATTAAAATTTTGAATATATTATTATTTTATATTTAAATATAAAATAATAATATAAATGGAAAATAACCTAATCTTTATATTAAATTTAATAGAATAAATTTATTTTATTATAGGTAGGTTATAATTTAATAAAATAAATTTATTTTATTATAGATAGGTTATAGGTTAAATCACCAAGAGAAACTAATGTGCTATCAAAGACAACTCTTCAAAGAGAAGCATGACTTTTTTTTATAACCATCGGTTGGATGGCCATAAAGGATTTACATATTCTATCAAAAATTTTTAGGACAACTCATTTTTGTCGGAACATTCCAGCATTTCTAAAATCTTTATAGAACATAAGATCTGTAGTAATTTTTTCGATGTACTCCTCTTTCATTGATTTGATCTCTCACCAACTCTCTTGACTTGTAGACCAATTTTTTGACGAAAGATATTTCTCTACCATTGTATTTTAATGTGAGAACATATTATATTTACAAATATAATTGAGAAAATATCTCTCTACCATTATATTTTAATGTGAGAACATATTGTATTTACAAATATAATTGAGCAATTTTTTCTGCTGGAAAAAAAAAGTTATATAATAATAATTAAGATTCAAATTGTTTTGATTATTGTATTAAAAAAATATTTTTATTTATAAAATTAAAAAAAAAATTACAATAATAAAACAATTTTTATCTTATTTTAATTGAAATTGTTAAACTACATATAAATTTTTGAAATTTTAATTTTTTAATAAAAAAACAAAATTTTAAAAATTTATACCTAGTCATAGCATTTAACGTGTCATAGCATTTAACGTTATCGTCCTTGTCACTAAATGCAACACGTTCATAGACATTTAACGTTATCGTCCTTGTCAATAATTGCAACATGCCACACATTCATAGTGGGGAGGGTAGATTGAAAGGATTCAAATTGGACGGTTTATAATCCACCTAAGGCAGCATTATTCAGATTCGACAGCCTATAATCCACCTACGAGGCTGGATATTGGCGGCGCGAAGGAAACGAGTATCGAGTATTGGCGGCGCAAAGGAAACGAGTATCGAGCGGTGTGGTTGGAAACGAGTATCGAGTATTGGCGGCGCGAAGGAAACGAGTATCGAGCGGTGTGGTTGGAAACGAGTATCGAATATTGGCGGCGCGAAGGAAACGAGTATCGAGCGGTGTGGTTAGAAACGAGTATCGAGTATTGGCGGCGCGAAGGAAACGAGTATAGAGCGGTGTGAGCTGTCAGGATTCATTTAAAGCTTTCAGCTAGTCCACCGTCGAGCTGCCTGAGTAGTTAGAGCTTGTTTTATTAAGGCGAGCAATATCCAGCCTGCTGCAAAGTCTTTAAGACTCTGTCAGCAGGCTGCCCATCCATGCTGCCATGGAGCATGACCATCATACCGCCACCCTCGACGTTCGCGCTCGGCTACCTCCGGCCATCCATTTTCCGTCAGCTCTGCCATCTCCGTTAGCAGCACCGTCGCGGTTAACAACACTTCATAGTAAACTGTCTATGTCCAATCAAAAGGTTTAAGGATTTAAATTTTAAAATTTGAATCGAGGGAATTGATAGCGGGAAATATTGGTTGATTTAAATTTCAAAATTTAAATTGAGAGACCGCGTCATTCGCCTACTCCCACTCCCGCACAGGTA
>ML817030.1:43735-63885 GCA_009831015.1 Picea engelmannii | reverse complement strand
CCGTTTTATTAAGCGTTGCATTAAGCTTGGCTTCAGTGTTTTCTTATTTAGAGCTATTAAGAGCTGTCAGTATTCATTTAAAGCTCTCAGCTAGTCCGCCGTCAAGCTGCCTGAGTAGTTAGAGCTTGTTTTATTAAGCGTTGCATTAAGCTTGGCTTCAGTGTTTTCTTATTTAGAGCTATTTGAAAACCAACGAACCCTATCCATAGTAATTACCAAACCCTAAAAATTCCCGCGAAGCCTATCCCTATCAGTCACCAAACCCTAAAAATTCCCTATGCAATAACCGTTGCCGTTCCCGTTCCCATACACTAATAAAACCCTACTCCTACTCTCTCATCCAACCAATGTTTTTGCTTTGCTTTGTAGCATTCTCCGACCTTCATACCAGGTAAGTGCTTCTTATCGCCTCCTGCCTTCTGCACAGATGACGATGATGATAGGAAAACGATTGATAGCTAACCAATTCCCATTATCAAAGGCAATGCATCCTCTTGCACTTGCATTTACTGTCAAATCCCATATAGCATTCCCCAATTTCTGCAACCAAATATCAGCCCCATCTACAACTCCACCAGGCAGGGGGGTTGTCACAGAATTTCTTATCAACAATTGCGGTTTAACACCTGGAGATATTGCAAAAGCCTATAGGCATAACAAGGATTTGCTTAGTCAAGAATCGTGCCGGAATCTGAAAGAAGTTTTGGAGTTGTTAAAGGGCTGTGGTTTGACCACACATGCCCAGATTCGAAGGGTGGTTAAATCTGCAATCTCACTTTTGCAGAGATTGGGTGTTAAGGGTAAAGAGTTATCAGAGTTAGTGGCGAGGGGGGCTCTCTTGCTGTCTGTTTCAGAGGAAAAAGTTTTGGAGTCGTTTAAACAGGCTGAGGATTTAGGGTGTCAGAAGCAATCAGAAATATTTGCTCGTGTTATGCATATTAATTTGGGTACAGGGAAGGAAAAGATAGAACGAAGACTGCAGTTTTTGAGTAGTTTAGGCTTCTCAGGAAAACAAGTTTTGGAATTATAGAGACGGTGGCCGTTGATTGTTGGATTGTCAGAGGAAAATGTGAAGCATCATGTGGATTTTCTGGTCAAATCTGTGGAGCTTCCATTGGACTATCTTGTTAAGCATCCAGCTTTGTTTGGATACAGTTTGGAGAAGAGGTTGATTCCTCGGTATAGAGTAATGGAGGCATTGAAGTCCATGCAAGTGTTGAAAACAGAGTTGATTTGTCCGAGTATATTTTGCTGCACAGAAAGACGCTTCTTGGAGATATATGTTAATAAGAACGCGGAATCCTCAATTCTGCGGGATATTTACCATAGTGGGAAAGTTAATGATACAATCCCGGGGTGGACTTATAAACCTGATGGTCCAAACCCGAGCTTGGATGATACAATCTCAGTGTGGAGTCGTAAACCTGAAAGACCTGGGAAGGGCACTTCAGATGCTCCTGCACCAGAAGTTGAAGGGGAGGAGGGGCCCTTGCATGTATGCATAGAGGAAGGGGGAATAATTCATCAGGTTTTCGCGGAAGGAAAATTGGTTGGGACTTGCGAAGGCAACCCCTTTAAAGTTCTATCAGGCCGGGATACTATCCCGGTCAAGTTTTTCCATTTAATTATAGGTCCTGTCCAAAAGCAGACCTATAACCGCTGTATCATACTGGAGAAAGGTCGCACCCTATTCCCCGAGGCCTCTCTCATTGTGGCAGAAACCGGTTCACAAAGGACCCCAGGCCAAACCTGTTATCACGTTGGGATAAAACTTCCCCATCCTCCAAAGAAAAGGTTGGTGTATTTTCAATTATATCGCGCCTTCCCACAATTGAGGCAGGACCAACTCCAACTTGATGGTCGTAGTGGGTGGAGGCGGCTATGTAACCGCATCAAGCGAGAAGACCCAAAATACCTAAAGCTGGAAGGAAGAAACTCCGAAATATGGGGGGGGGACGGAAACTCAATAGTTTCTTTAAACCTTCACGTTGGAGAAGAAGGTAGGTGCAAAACTGTTTGTGAATGTTCGTCGGCAGCTTGGATATGACTTTTGCTGTACAGTCCCTTATATAACAGTACTATCTCATCCTTGGCACAAGAAGAGCTCAAACCTAAGCTGGAAGGAAGAAACTCCGAAATATAGGAGGGGGGGACGGAAACTCTTAACAGTTTCTTTAAACCTCCACGTTGGAGCCGAAGGGAGGCGCAAAACTGTTTGTGAATTTTCGTCGGCAGCTTGGATATGACTTTTGCTGTACACTCCCGTTTATAACAGTACTATCTCATCCTTGGCACAAGAAGAGTTCAAAAAGGGTTCTTCTAATTTCATAGTCTTACAGCTGCTAGTTACCATTTTTCATAAGCAAATCTAAAAATAGGAGGGATTCAACAAGCTTCAACTACTTGATACTGAAGAAACCCATTTGATATAGTGATCTGTGCTCCTATGTCTGCTGTCATGGTAATCAGAGCTGCCTGTGCAGTCTTGAACGATTAAGTAGTAGCGGTGGAGGGATCTGATATTTCGACTGCTAGTGGTTTATGTTGTGCAGGGCCTTTGTGCCCAAGTTTCCTTGGATGAATGGATGTATGCATGTGTATGGATCCTCCCACATTACTGTTTTAGTATATAGTGTAGAGTTTCTGTTTTCCATGAATTTCAAAGTACATAGTGTATAGTGTAGAAATTCTGTTTTCCATGAATTTGAAAGTACATAGTGTAGAGTCTCTATTTCCAATGAATTTCAAAAAACTTAAAAAATTATTTGATTAATTTAATGTTTTTTGGTTCATGTTGTCCAACATAATTGAAATGACCTGTCGACAGCCTCTTTAAGGGATTATTGATGTACCATGAACTACGATATTCATATTACAGTATTACAAAGATGATTTGTAATTTCTCCCTAAATGCCGTGGGAAGAACCCTTGAACAAAGAAAAAAATATAAATATAAATGATTTGTAATTTTTCAAAAAAACAAAACAAGAATCTTTATATTACAATAGTTAAAATAATCTTTATATTACAATAGTTAAATTAGATATAGGTTGATTATATACAATATGCTTTCTGAATTTGTGTCATAACCATTATTATTAGTTGGCTTGATTTCACCACAAAAAGTTTGGATTATGCATTCCACTACAATAAAATCTTAAAAATAAAAGACACTTAATTGTATTTATTGGATATTTTATGATTTGTAAAATATAATTGTCCACAAATATAACAAATATAATTAGTATTTATCAATAATTTTTTATTTTTTTTTCAATAAAATAAATCAGTTATGTCCAGTAATATTAAAAAACTTTAACAATTTTAAAGATCCCTTATTCAGTTACAATGCCTTTTGTTCTTACACACAAAAGTTTCACTGCTGGGTATTAACCCAATACTGACATAAAACATTCCTACTTTAACTAAGGAATTACCTTCGATAAAAGTAAAACCTTTTCTACTGTAAAACTCAGCTGCAGCGTATCTGGAACAGCCTCTAGTCTTCTCCCATGCTGCTTGAGATAGCTGCCTAGTTTTACAAGAAAGACAGCACCTTGAAGCCTTTTATAGTCATACTCAAGACTTAATAATGATTTTTCATCATATTTGTTGTAATTTCAATATTGTTTTTAAATGAGCATTACAATATAATGTAAAAGTTATATTTTTCCATCCATATTATTTATTAAATTATCTTTTCAATAGAAATTTATTTAATGTTTTAAACAGTTATATGAAAATCTTATGTTTTTATCATAACTAATTATTGGTCATGTGTTTATGCACCTTAGGTCATTAATTCTTTCATAACTTAGTCTTCCTCTACCATGATTTATTTCCATGATTTTACTTTTTGCAAACCAATGTTACATGTTAAACCTTGTAAAGTGAATTATATAATTAATAGTTGGAGTGTTATAATTTTACAAAATTGCGACTCTCCAATTAATATATTTAGAAATTTTAGTCAATTGCGTATAGTTTGAGTGGTTGTGAGGAATGATTGTTATCCTCCTCACCTAGGTTCAATTCTCTTAAAAATGACATGAATAAGTGTTGTTGTAATGGCTTTGAACCTATATGTAATGGAAAGTTTCCTTTGATTCAATTGAATATAAAAAAAAACTGCTTTCTCCAAATAGAAAAAATGTATTTAGAAATTATATAATAAGATATTTGATGTTTATTAAATGAGCTTATGAGCATGACGCTTATACTCAACAATCCTAATCTTGGGATGAACATAAGAGGAACAAATCTTATTGGCTAGTTATTATAATTATAAAACAATGAATTAATTATCATTCTTGGAACATCCACACAAGACACTAATGTAGAGAAAGAAGAATGCCTAAAGTTGTTTATACATGGATTTTGAACAAAGTTACCAATTTAACGAGAACTCTCCATAGTTTTTTTTTTTTTTAGGGGTTGTATTTAGTGGTCACTGATGGGATGACATATGAGGGGCATGAGGATGACAGTGGCGTGGACAAAAGAAGGGTTGGGTGGAGAGGTGAGAGGGGGTTGGAGTGTTGAGTTTTGGTGTGCCTCGGGAAGTGGTTCCCTTGTGGTTTTGAGTCTGTAACCACAAGAGGGAGATGTTGGTACCTTTGTACCTTATGTCTAATTTCACTTTGACTTAGGATATTTGAGTTAAAAGTGAAATTTGGTCATTTTAGCCTAAAGTGACTATTAATTCATTTTGTGGGTGAATTATGAGACATAAAATGAACTTAGGGAATTTAACCCAAAGTGGGTTTTGAGTTGAGATTATTGTAGGATGATTTCAACCATTGATTAGGGATGGCTTGGGATGATCCTAGGCATCCACATTTAGGTTTTTTTATGGTTTGCTCAAGGAGGGTGCAAGAGGCAAAGAGATGCTCATTCATTCATTTGCCCACTTGGAGAGTTTGAGAGTGAGCATGAGTATGAGGTTGGAGGCATTGGAAGAGGACAACTTTGGACGCTTCTATTTATGGAGGATCTATAGGAGCTTGGCACCTTATTATTTTGTGGTGATCATACTTGCTTGGAGGAGGGCGCACGCTTAGCAAGGAGGAGTTACACTTGGAGGATTGCAGATATGTTTGTCTCAGTGGAGAGGTAGCACACAAGAGAACATTTGTGTGCAAGGGATTCTTCTTCAGAGCATCCAGGGTCAAGGGCGCATCACTTAAGTGGGTTTGGAAACAAGTGGAAGAGGTGTACTAAGCTTGGGCGCATTTCTTCCTGGTTCCTTTGGCAAGTCTCGAAAGGAGCTTGCTTTGTATACATATTTCATCAGATTGTATTTCTTTTTGTATCTCGTGCTTTATACACCACTTATATATACTTCCATTCCAAATTGGTTTTCCCCGGGGGGGTTTATCCAGGGTTATGTTGACCAAAAATACCTATGTCCTATTTTCATGCATGCTTAGAGTGTAGATCAGCTTATTTGTGTTGTAAAGAGTAGAGGAGTTTTCCTTGTTTTGAGTCATATTGCATGTGCTAACATTAGGTTACGAAAACACTTGCAAGGGCACCTCAAAGAACACTTAACCACAAAAACTATGGGTAGAAAGTTACTAAATTGTTTGTTGTCCTAAAGCGCAACAAAGGACAATTTTGGAGATTGAAACTTAGAGCTAATTTCAAGGTCAAAGACAGACCTTAGTTGGCAGCCTCATAGGACCTCAATTTTCTTCATGGAGATGCACACACGAAGGGGTTTCAGGGGATGTGCGATTCCAAGAATCGCCCTCCCCCTGATGTGAGCGATTTTCATGTTTTTTATTTTTATTTTGTTTTAATTAAAAGTTATTTATTTAATTTTGCTTTTTAATTATTTTATTTATTTATTTTTTAATCATTTTATTTTATTATTATTATTTTTTCGATTTTAATTTTCAAAATTTTCATATTTTAAGTGTTTTTTTTTCTTTTAATTTAATTTAATTGTTTTTTTAATAAATTTAAAGTGTTTTGGGCTATTTGTGTTTATTTTGGAGTTTTTAATTTTTTTTTATTAAGTTTTTATTTATTCAAACTGAGTTTTTATTTATTAAGTTACGCGATATATATATACTTAAGCAAAGGTTGTTTTTTCAATTTAATTATTTTTAAGTAAATTAAAATAATAATAATAAATATATTTTCAAGTAGTAATTTTAAAGTTGATTTTGAGTTTTTTTTTTTTTGTGACGGTATCAGTGGTTAAAGTTATTATTTCAATTATGTCGTAATTTTTACTCCAAAAAAACACAGGTGCTACATTTATCATTACTTTTTAATTCAATGATGAATTTTATGGTTTTATGGTTTCTATCAAGGTTGCGATTTAAAACAACTCATAATTTTAACCACCACAAAAAAAAAGGTTTCTATTGTTAGCGTCACTTTTTGATTTAGGGATTGATTTTGGTGTGCTTAACCCAAAAATGTTGGTTTTTAGGACAAAGTTATTATTTTGAGGCCACAATTCTCGTTAAGTTGGTAATTATTTTGAATGGAGGAGCAATGTCTTACCTTGAAGGTGAACAAAGTTTCCCACACTATTTTCCTAGAAGTAAATGTTTTTTTTTTGTTTGCTAGCATCTCTGTTACCTGTGGAGCTAGTCTATGGTCTAAGAAACTGTGACCCAAGGGCATCTAAGCCGTCAAAATCATCTTGGGATTGCTCTGGGATTGCACTTGGCTTAGGCCACACCAACCCTTAACATGAATGATTTTTTTTGGGTGTCTCCTCCTCACCACCACGAGTTTCAAACCTTGGCCACCTTACATAACGAAACCCTAGAAATCCAATTGCACTAGCATAATTTGAATAGAAGTAGATGATGGTTAATTATTATTGGGATTAAAAATATGTAATAAGATATATAATTAAGTTTTATTCTATACCAAATGATATCCACATGAGGGAAGGTCACTTGTATAATTTCCCTCATGGTAGGAAGGAAGTCAAGTTTTCACTTAAATTGACTTTAATTAAATTGGATGACACATTGGTTCAAATTCTATGCTTTAAAACTTTAGCATGATATGACTTCAGTTAGATAAACCCTTTAACATTAGGGTATTTTCTTTTCCAAAGAAAATTTTGTGAAATCTCTTTTGTCTACTTTTCCATGATTTACAAAGGGTAAATAAGGTAAACTATCAGTGTCTAAGTTCCAAGCATCTAATCCCAAATGAATCAAAGGAGTTGAACTCATAACTTCCCCATCCTAAAAGAGAGATCTCATGTCTAAATCATGATTGTTTGAGCTAAACCTCAATGCTATTAACTATAAAACATATTTTTTCATTTTAACAATTCATTTTATTAAAAAATAATAATAAAATAATTATGAGCTTAGCCATTCATTTTTTACATAATTTTATATAATAAAGTAATTATGAGCTTATCATGAGTGCATGAACTCGTGTAATTAATAATGTATTTAGGAATGGATATTATGTAAGTGACATGACGTACATCCTTTCTCTCACCTACGAATTTTAACACTAGACCTTTGATTACATCATTCAAGTATGTTTTATCTTCATATTTTGTTGTGTATATTTACATGTATATATTGTGTTATTTTGTATGTTAGACACACCCAAGGAATAGCGAGGGAATACGAGGGATTGCAAAAAATGAAAAAGGAGTGGATGCATTCTAACATGTATATCAATACAAGACAATGTTGAGTCGAGATTGAGTACAATTATCTCCTGGTTGACTCTTTGGTTTTGGTTGGTCCCTATGTGCCTATTATGCCTGTCATCCTTTTGTTTTGTATGCTCTTGTGGTCTTATCTTCCTTTTGTTACAATTGCAGAACACAACTATTCTAAGCACTTTAAAAAGAAGGAATACCTTTCTTTTATTTGTGAGTTTAGACTTGGCCAATTATAGGGTCATTTGGCTATAGGTGTTTTGTTGAGTTTTTATACACGCCTCACATGTGTCTACATGCTAATTCAACTATAAGTTCCTTACAACTGCTCCTATTGTGACAACTATGTGCCCTTGTTCCAAGCATACATGACTTTTCACGCTGTGGACAACATGGAAACAATTATGCCTCTCACATGCTCAATATGGGTTTGTAGAATTGTAAAAACCATGAAATAGTTGTGTTTTTTTTTGTGTGCATGAGACCAAACAATATCTTTATGAGTTTACATATTCTCCAATACTTATTATTTTCATAAGTCATGAAGTTTGGGAATATATTTGTAATAATTTTTTTTTTTAAATCACTTATTCACATTAGTTAGCTTGAAAATGATCATCAAGGATAGCTTGAACTTACTTTTCCCAATATTTGATTTATGTGTGAGCAATGCTTTAGTCCATCTCTAATCAGTGAAGTCCCCAAGGCCCTTCACTTGTTTTTTTCAAGCTTCTCTTCACTGTGGCTTTGATACCATATTAGTTTTACACAAAAATGTAAATAAAAACACACAAGAATAATTATTTGATTATTAAGGGAAGCAATGCCTCAATAAATAATAAAAATGAGGGATTTTGTTGCATAAATCATGAATACCCAATCATATAATGACTATAATATCTTAATATTTTAATATTTATTAAAAAAAGACTCTACTTGAGTTTTTTTTACAACTTTGTTACATTACACAATACATTAAATGGAGCTTTTGGAGGAGGGGTAGGCCTAAGGTATGGGCCTAAGTTGATTCGCTGGTGGGGAAAACAAAACAGGTTTCATAGAGTGCATAACAATCAAGGTCAAATATGTTTGAAAAGCTTAACTAGGCCAAGCCCGCATACCTTTTGATGGGGGAGCAATTTTTGATTTTTCAGTAGCGCAGGATTTCTGCGATGAACTAGCGCTGAAGGGGGACGCACTTGGATGCGTCCTTGGTGTTTATGAAGTTGTCTCTATTCTCCCTATTTTTCAGCTCTTTAATCTCTTAGATATTTCATGGAGGTTTTTTTCTCTTGGTTTTAGCGTGGTTTCTTTTTAGCTTGCTTTAGTGGAGTGTTGCTGGCCTCTCCTTGTTTGGCCGTGATGGGTAGTTGGTTAGGTGGCTTTTTATCGTAGGTTGTTACTCCACTAAACCCTCTTGCTTTTACTTCTATTCTCGGTAAATGGTTCTGTCTGCTCAACGTTTTAATCCTATTTATTATTTTATCTGAGGTGGCTCCTCGTTTTACTCTCGACGTCTTTTCTGTTTATTGGTTTTTTAGTGGAGCCCAGGTGGTTGGCTTCATGGCCCATCCTAGGTTAGATGGTATTAACGCTGACGTCCAAGCCCTCATGGGAGAGGAGGATGAGGGGATTTGGCAAGCTGAGGGTCTTTTCAACTCTGTCGACTCTCTCAGCAACAATACTTCTACCTTAAAGACTTCACCTATTCCTCTTTCTTTCCATTCTGTGCTTCCTAAGATTATTTCTTCCACGAAACGTCTGCCTTCTGATAACTTGCCTAGTCTCTCTGATGTCCCCCAGAAAAGCATCCTTACCCTCCTGCTTCTTTTCTAAGAGAGAATCCATCGCAGGACTCCTTTGATGCCCTTAGTGGCAAAGAGAATAAGAGTCACCAACGTAGGGGTGGTCGTTGTTTGTGGAGGCCAAACAAAGTGGTTCGTAAAATGGTTTTAGGCTTGGATATCTGTCTGGCTGAGAATTATAGATTGTCCATTTGCGGTCTGGTGGGGCGACTATTGTACAAAAACTTGTGTAAATTGTCGCTTCCCCTGTGGGTTGAACATGTATGGAAGCCTCTCCTAGGTTATGCCCCTGAATTCTTGCCTTCAACAAAAGGGTGGTTTGGTTTCTTATGTCGCTCACTAGAAGATGCTACTCGCTTACTGGAAAGAAATTGGATTATTGGCGGGAGTAGTCTAATGTTGAAACGTTGGCAGGTCACTTTCGATCCCCAAACATAGTATTTTCATCTTAGACATCTTTGGGTTCTTTTGCCTGGTTTACCATGGCATTTCTGGAATCTTGTTGCTTTGCAAGCTATCGCGAATTCCTTGGGGTCTTTCATTGCAGTCGATGAGCCTGCGCTCTCAGCAAGTTCATGAAAAATGGCAAAAGTGTTAGTCGCCATGGACATACACTCAGGCCTTCCTGAAGTACTTGAAATTGAATGGAGAGGTAGAAGTATTCGGCAATGTTTGGACTATCTTGGTTTACCTTTTAGATGTACTTTCTGCAGAAGTACAGGCCACCTGAGACGAGACTGTAATGGATTTAAAGAGGAGGAGGAGGAAACTAAAGATTTTTCTCTTTACCAGCCTTCACCTGAATTGTCTTCGGGAACAGACTTTTCCGGCCTAGGCTCCTTTCAGTTTCCACAAGATGATCCAAAACTGACAGTATTGGAAGACTAGATGTCACGGGTAAGATAAAAAATCTCTGCCCTTTTCTTTTTTCTTCCTTGACTCAACTTGAAATCGATGCTTTGGAGGCATTGGCTTGGTTAAAAAGTCAAATGAATGGTGTTGATGAGTCATCTCTTGCGGAACTTAGCTCTCTTATAAAGTCTAGTATTGCTTTGGAAAAAGGAAAAAAACCTTTCCACCTTTCGACTGGTATTTCTCCTCCCAATGACCCGAATCCCTCCACCTTTGTTCCCTCCTCACCTGTCCTATCTGTCTCTTCGTCGACACCCAATCATTTTTCCTATCTTCCTTGTTCACTTATTGTTGAGTCACCAGTTCTCTCGGGTTACAAAGAACCGGAGGATGACGAGCCTACCCTTCATGTTGTTTTGGATTCACTTTTACCCTTTATAAGGGACCCCAGTTCCTCGGTCAATATTCCTACCTACCTTGGAAATTCCATTTTGAACCCGGGTGACTCTTTGGGTGAGTCTAGTAACTCATTTCCACCGAGCGTTGGTGCTGGAAAAGACTTTGCTTGGTCTAAGGGCATAGGGATTGATTATTCCCTTGTTAAAACAAGGAATTCTAGGAAAAAGGCTATTGTGGATATCTCTTCGACTATAGAATCAAAACTTTCCACTGATAGTGGGGCACTTAGAGCAATGAAGGCCCTTACTCGTGCCAAATGATGATCTTGCTCTCTCTTAATCTTAGAGGGACCAAAGGCACCCTAAAAGCAACCTCCTTTCGAAGGGTTATGGAAAAAACCCTCCCTCATATTGTATTTATTCAAGAAACTCTTGTCTCGGCTCAAAAATCCAGATCATTTATGAAAACCTTTCGTCCAAATTGGTTATGCGTTGCTGTGAACTCTTTTGGAACTTCGAGTGGTTTGTTGGCATCATGGGATCCATGTCCTTTCATGTTGGTTCCTTCCCTCACTGTCGGTGGACTCTTATTGACAGGTACATGCTTATCTAACAATAAGGAGATTGCTTTGCTTAACTACTATGGACCGTGCATGGAAAAAAGAAGGTTCTATAATTTAGTGGCAAACTCTGGGATATTAAATAAAATTTTTTTTATCTTAGCATGGGACCTAAATATTACTTTGGCATCGGCTGAAACTTGGGGCGGATTTGCTATAGCGGGGTCATCGGAAGATTTTTATAAGCTACTCTTTCAGAACAAAAGTCTTATTGATATCGAGCTGGTAAAAGTAGTTCCTACTTGGAGAAACGGTTGGTCTGGTACAAATGCTATTTGGAAACGTCTTGACAGATTTCTTGTGTCTGAAGATATGCTCTCAAGTACTGACCATTATAAATCTTGGGTGGAATACCCTTATGTCTCAGACCATGCACCAGTGCTAATACAACTGGATTTCTCACCATTATTCAGAGCCTACCCTTTCAAATTGAACTTGCTTTGGTTGATGGAACATGATTTCTCGGAGATAGTTCACAACCTCTGGACTAATCAAAAGTTCTTAAATGAAAGCAACAAACAGAAACGTTTGGTTTGGAAACTTAAAGAGTTAAAGGTCTGTACAAAGAATTGGATAAAGGATTGTAAATTAAAGGAAATATCCCACCTTAAGCAGATAGATCGGGATATAAAACATCTACTCCAACCTGACTCCGGAGTCATGAGAACTGCACAGGAGGAATACAAATTAAAAGAGCTTGAACTTTGCAGAAATAAATATTTAAAAAGGAAAGACGAACTCTGGCGCCAAAGAAGCCGTGCCATTTGGATTAAGAGTGGTGATAGTAATACCAAGTTCTTCCACTGTTTTGCAAATTTTAGAAGAAACAAAAAAATTGCATGGGAAATAAAAGACAATTTTGGAAATGTCCATAGAGGTCAAGAAACTCTTAAGTCTGAAGCTACAAATTATTTTAAATCTTTTTTCAAAGCTCAGGATCCTTTACAGACAGTGGAATAGGTGAAAGTTGTTAGCCTCTACAACAATTTCATCACTGAGGAAGAAGCAATAAATTTATTTCTCCCTATGGAGTCAAATGAATTGAAAGCAGTTCTCTCTTTCTTTAAGCGCGATAAGATCTCGGGGCCTGATGGGTGGACGGTTGAGTTTTTCTCTCACTTCTTCAACCTGGTAGGTGGCGATCTCTTGGAAATGGTGGAAGAAACAAGAACTAGAGGTATAAACGTAGGTGGCCTGAACTCTACTTTTTTGGCCTTAATTCCAAAAGTAAATAATCCTCAGACTTTTGGTGATTATAGGCCAATCTCATTATGTAATCTTTGTTATAAAATAATCACTAAGATTATAGCAAACATGTTGAAACCTTTTCTTTCGAAGTCATTGTCCGAAGAGCAGCTGGGTTTTTTGAAGGGCCGCCACATTCAGGATGTTATCGGTACGGTCCACGAATGTATTCACGGTATAAAAAAAGAGAGTTTAAAATCTCTGGTACTAAAATTGGATCTACAAAAGGCTTATGATTGTATCAATTGGGACATGTTAAGGATGATTATGATTCAGATTGGTCTAAGTGTTGACATGACAAAGTGGATAATGAGTTGCATCAGTTCATCGACATTTGTCGTTTTACTAAATGGGGAGGCCACTGATTTCTTCAAAAGTGGTAGAGGACTTAGCCAAGGTTGTCCCTTATCGTCTCTTTTATTTATATTGTTCATGGAGGGGCTCAGTCTCCTACTAAAAGAGGGTCAAAACAAAGGCTTGCTGACAGGTATTAAAGTATCCAGGACTTTAAGAATTCTACACATATTGTTTCTAGATGGTGTTGTTATTATGTCTAATGCTACTTTAAATGAATGGTGGGAGATAGACAAGATTGTTAAACTTTTATGTTTAGCATCTGGTTTATTAGTTAATTTACAAAAATCAACGATGCTCCATGAAGGCCTTTCGAATCAGGAGCTGGATCCTTTCAAGCGTTTCCTACCTTTTTGTTTCACTGACCTTTTTGTTGGTTTCAAATATCTTGGGTATCATTTGAAAATAGGGATTCAACAAATAGAAGACTAGAACTGGATGCTACAGAAATTTGAAAGAAAGATTGGGAATTGGTGTTACAGATGGTTGACATTGGGGGGCCGCCTAACTCTTCTAAAATATGTTTTAGAATGCCAGCATATATATTGGATGTCACTTGAGATTATTCCAACTATTGTTTTAAATAACCTGAGAAAGATTATGTTCAATTTCCTTTGCAAAGAAAATTCCGATTCAAAATATTTTCATCTATGGAAGTGGAAAAGTCTAACCTTACCAAAGTATTATGGAGGATGGGGTTTGAGGAATTTATTTGACTTCAACAAGGCATTGGCGACGCACACTCTTTGGCGAGTCCTAAGGTATGAGGGTATATGACATAAAGTTATAATTGATAAATATTTACCTCATACTACGATAAAAAATTGGTCCAGGTCTCCTTACTTCATCTATTTGTCGGCATCCAGATTCTAGAGAGGACTTCTAAAGACAATCCACTTGATTACACATTGGCTAATTTGGTCTCTGGGATTGGGTCACCTCATCGAGATTGGTAAAGATATCATCTTGGGCATGGGTAAAATGTCTATCCTTTCTCCTTCACTTATCTCTACTTTAAAAGATCGAAATATCAATTCGCTTCATCAGGCTAGAAGTTTCGTTGACAACTAGTCTACATCTTTGTGGATTTCGAGCGCGGAGTTAAATCTAAATGATGATTTGGGAATGGAGTGGATTAATTTCCGGAGAAACCTTATTGAATCCGGAGCTTTTAAATCCAAGATAGAGAATACGAAATTATCTAGACTGGGGGTGACAACTCTGGTTTAATTATTGTTAAGAACATTTGTTAGGCCATTTTATCAACACAGGGATTAAAAAATATTCGGGGATGTCGGGAAACTTTCTGGAAATGGAACCTTCAACTCAATATTAAGTGTTTTCTCTGGTTAGCGGCCGAGAAAAAAATCTTGACCTGGGACAATTTAAAGTTGCGAGGATGGGAAGGACCATCGCGATGCTATCTCTGCAAGAAAGAAATTGAAAACACGGATCATATTTTTATCCATTGTGTCTTTACAAAACCAGTATGGGAAATATTGGCAGTGCTTCTAAACTTCAAATTGTGTTGGAAGGGGAATAATTTATCAGATTGTATGCATTCCTGGGTTAGCGATAAAACGGTTCCATTATTGGTTGCAGCGCATACTTGTTGGTTCACATGGATTGAAAGAAATTTATCGATCTTTGAAGAAAAGACTCCTTCAATACACTCAGTGATCCCAAAGATCTTAGGCCTTCTTAGTAATGGAAAGAAAGTTCAGAATTTACTACTCACCCGCTCTATAATGATCCAATCAAAGAGGGATATTATTACTGCTTGGTTCGATGGAGCTGCCCAGATGAATGGTCAAAAATGTGAAGCTGGTGGCATCATAAAGACCCCAAACTTGCTTGCATACAAATGGTTATTAAATTGTGGAAAAGGCACAAATAATAGAGTAGAATTATTGGGTGTTTGGGTGTCCCTCGCACTGGCACTTCATCTATCCTTTCGGAGAATTCAAATCCTGGGGGATTCTAAAGTCATAATTGATTGGCTGAATGACAGAGCCAGATTCAAATTGAGCTCATTGGAAGGATGGAAGGACAAAATAAAAGAATTGATCAAATCCTTTCAAGATATTAGCTTTGATCATGTTTATAGAGAGTTTAACATAGAAGCTGGTAATCTTTCAAAGTTGGCACTGAAGGAACCTATTGGCAGAATCATCTTTTCATAGTGGATAAATGGGGATGAAGGACCCAAAAATTTTCTTAGTCTTTACTAATCACTCTGTTAGTGGTCCTTTAGGTGCTCTCATGGCAGGTTCTCATTTCTCAGGACAGCTTGATTCTTGGAGATCTTTTTTTCTTGAAATCTCAGTTTATAGCTATGGAGATCCAATCATCTTTTTTGTGTTCAAAAGATGTTTTTTTTTATCTTTGTAACGAGATTATATATTCCCCTGTTATTGCTTTTTTTGGGGACTATCCAGCACATGTTATCGATCCTTGTCGATGGATCTGATATGTAAACAAATTATATCATCTTAATATAATTGAGTAAATTTTCTATTGGAAAAAAATGTCAAATATGTCTAAAGAAGAGGTGGGTAAGCCTTTACTTTAACTTCCAACCCTATCCTCTTACTTATGGAGCCACACCTACTAGACTTGTGGTATTACCACCAAGATCCACATACCAATTGCTTCCTTCCATGCCTTTTTCTCCAACCCCGTCTCTTTCAACACTTTTTTATTTCCCTTCTACATGAAATCTAAAATCCATGATATTTTTAGAATCTGATTTTGAACAACCTTATAAATTATGCTTTAAGACCATATGAGAGCTTAAATTATTTCTACAAAGAAATAGAGAGATAACTAAGCATGAGGATAGATTCAATGTATATCTAAGTTTATATATGATCATTATATATAACTACATAGATTGGTTTGTTAATTTTGTAGAAGGTAGAACTATATTTGACTATGTGGTGTTTGGTGTTGGAAATGAGTATTTTGTGGGAGGAGAAATCAATATCCAAAATAAAATGAAGGGAAAAACATTGCACATTGTGCATGCATACTTTATATATTCTTGGATTGGAGAAAAAATTAATTTTAGTGAGTGACTTTACAAAGAATAGTCCACATTTGGATGTCACTTTCCATGATGTGATATGTTTTGTAATACACAAAGGAAACATGATGATGAGTATGATCGAAGTGAAGGGGTAAGGCCTTTGCATGTTTGTTGACAATTAAGGGGTAAGTTGCATGCTTTAATAGCTAACAATGGATGAGACAACGATACAATTTGGAATCAAAGGTATGGTCAATTGAAATTTCATTATTATTCTCTATTGACAGAAGGAAAAATGGTCTGGGGTAAGGCCTTTGCAAGTTGGTTGAAAATTAAGGGGTAAGTTGCATGCTTTAATAGCTAACAGTAGATGAGACAACGACACAATTTGGAATCAAAGGTATGGTCAATTGAAATTTCATTATTATTCTCTATTGACAGAAGGAAAAATGGTTTTGGGTCTACTAGAGATTAAAGCAATGAGAGAGGAGGATTTGTGCAAAGACAATCTTATAGGAAAACAACATTGGTTAGCATTCGATGAAGGCAAGGCTTTAGCCTTGGGGAGAAAACATTGTTCTTGAATTGGTCCATGTTTACATAGGTGGTCCAATGAGGGATATTTTAGTGTCCAATGTCAAGTATTTTATATTGTTTGTATATGATTTTTAAAGGAAAATGTGGGTTTACTTCCTAAAACAAATAGATATTCCTATTGAATTTAAAAGTTTCAAAATGATGGTTAAAAAGGAGACTAGTAGAAGTGTGAAAATGCCCCAAATAGAGAAGGGAGATTTTTGCTCCAATGATTTTTTTGAAATTTGTAAAATGGATGGAATTCAATGTCAATATACCACTCATTATACTTAATAGAATGAGTACTTAATCACATAGTAGTAGAGATGATGAGATTCATGTTGGAGCATAAGGTGGTGCCTAATAAGTATTGGAAAGAACTGATACACATTGCAATGCACTAGCTTAATAGATTTCCCACAAAGGCGATGCTACTCTTTGAGAGGCTTGGTCCAAAAGAATGGCTCAAGTTAGCCATATACAGTTTGTGGCCTTGTTGCATATGTTTTAAACCTAGAAGAAAAGTATGAAATAATGTTTACATGTTATAGTTAACAACACAAGGTCTATAGATTGAATGATATTGTTACTAATAAGGGGACTTTATGTGGCGATATGATTATTAATGAAGTGAATGATGCTTTCAATCGGTTTCAGATCAAAAACCTATATGAACATTAGCGATGAGGGTTGTGTTATGGTTGAAAAATCAGCCACGATGCATGAAAATAACATATTAGAGAAAGGGAAGTCCACAAAAACTAATATACCAAAATAATTCAATAAAAGAGAATTTGAAAAAATGACAGAAATCAGGTAGATAGTAGCATTAATTTGGAGGGGAAGAGAGGAAAAAGGCCCAAATGGTACTACTGAATTTTAGCGGATGTATGATTGGAGGAGCTTCCTCAACCAAGAGAAAAATGGCTTAAGTCGCATGCAATAGAGGGAAGGAAAACAACAACTCTAGTTTTATTTATCCATTGTTGTTTATGAAAAGAAAATTCTCATCAAGGGTAAAACAACTTTTATATCTAATCAAGATGGTGCTTCTACTGTGAAGCAATACAAGAACATCACTTGTTTGTCCTACCAAGGTGTGGAAGAGGTGAGTTCAATGGGAAAAACAAATATACTCTAAGTGTAGAAGGGCTAAATCCTTTACCACATTGATCCTCATTTGGTTAGTGATTTGATGGTTAAACAAATGATCAATACCATGACTTATTTGACATCATTGATGTTGGTTTCGACATGCTTGACATCAATGATGTTGGTTATAAATCATATTGTTCATTTCTAATTCCAAATTATTGACATCACTAAAAAAACAGACTATAAACATCTTGCTTGATACACATGTTATTATGAAACCAATACGCATGGCATTGGCATGCACAATACCTGCCGCCACGTATGAAGTTTGATAGCCATAAGATATGAGCCCAAATTTTTTTAGTATGAATTCTGCAAGATGGGCCCCCAACTTTATACATAAAAAACAAGAAATATTTATTACAATAACATTGGGGGAAGTGAAGGCAACAATAAGACTTCAAAGTTTTTGGCCAATAAGATATCAGATAAATGAGATTTAAAATTTAAAATAAATCATTATTTTTTAAAACTTTGAATAAAAGGATGTATATTTTATAGTCAACCATGAACTAATAAAAAATCAAACCTAACTCAACACTATATACCATGCCTATCAACAAGTACAATAAGAAATTATATATAATATAAACCTTAAATGAAGATGTTAAAATAAATCATTTATAAAATTCATAACTTGTGTTTTATATTACTATGTATCTTTAAAAGGATAATAACTTATGTTTATATCATTATGCATACTTCACATGTTATCATGAAATAAAAAATTATATATAATATAAGCCTTAAGTGAGGATGTTAAAGTAAATCATTTATAAAATTCATAACTTGTATTTTATATTACTATGTATTTTTAAAAGGGTCATAACTTATGTTTATATCACTATGCATATTTCATGTAACAAAGTATATGTGAGTTCATAAACAAAATCATGTAATTGAAAAAGTAATTAGGAAATGAGTATTATTAGTCCTTGCTTGGCAATATTAGTAATTGTCTTGCTGTCATTATTATTAGTCTATGCATATGCACAAATTGCACAAATTGATGCATTTTTTTAATATGTTACATAAAGTTTTAACCTGAAATTTTTCTAGTCCAATAAGATCTTGAAAATTATGTCCATCATTTTAATTAAACTAATTATAAACTTTCTCATCTTATTTGATCTCATATCGAGGTGTATGTCATTTATCAAAGGAGATTTCCTTATGTTTCAGGGTATTATTGCCAAACATTTAATGTTAAAGGATTAATGCTATATTCGACTTAACAATAGTTCTTTAACATTTTATTTTAGAAAGTATTTATCGGTTAGATCAATGTATGAATCTTCACAACTTATATTTTCGCTAGGATATTCCACAACCTTGCCAGTTTTCTCATGCTTTGCGACATGTGGGATTTTTGCGTTTCGCCAGCTGACATGTCTTGTGACATATGGGTTTTCACCCTCTCAAATCTTGAAAATGCTATTCTTTCTTTGAGTAGCGCAACTGAACTCAACCAAGGGAAAACAATTGCTTGAATGAAAAATATTTCATGTTCATTCAGAATACAAGAGCTAAACACTTGCTTGGATGAAGAATTATTTCTTGTTCGTTCGAAATACAAGAGCTAAACACTTGCTTGGATCAAGAATTCTTTCTTGTTCATTCGAAACACATGAGCTAATAGTCTTTACCAGAAAAGAAAGAAAGACTGACTCGACCAACTATGAGAAATTTTGCAAAATCCTCCCTAATGTATACAATTCTGAGCTAGAAATGCAAGAAGATCAAGGTGGCAAAAGTGGGTTGCTTACATGTTAATCTGGTTTCTAGATATGGCATAAAATATTTCATTATTCTAAAACACTACTTGTTGGATAACAAAGTTACCGACTTAACGACAACTATGACCTCAAAACAAGAACTTTGGCCCAAAAAACCTTATTTTTGCAAAAAAAACATGAAAATCAACCCCCAAATTGAAATGTGGTGCTATCGGTAGCACCATTTTTCAAACGGGGTCAAAATTACATTTTTCAACCATGACCTTCAAAACTCATACAATAACTCAAAAAACCTTAAAATCAACACATAAATAAAAAATAATAATGTTACATAAAACAAAATGTTTTTTCGAAACATTAAAATTATAGCTAATTACGACCTAATTGAAACTGTGGCCTTGACAACAGATCCATATGCAAATAAAAAAACCCAAATTTAGATCTTAAATGGTCACTTGAAAGAAAAATTGTATTTTTTTTTTTTTGAAATTTACATTAAAAAACAAATAAAGAGAAGTAGAAAATCTTCGCAATTTTTTTTTAATGAAGAAAAAAACACATTTAAAAAAATATTGAAAAACCAAATTTAAAAAAAAAAGGTAAAAAAACAAAAGACGCTAAAAAAAATTAAAATTTCCCTCGAAAACAATGATTTTATTATTATTATTTTTAATTTACATTAAATTTTAAATTTCAGGTTTTTTAAATTGTTTATATATATATATAT
>ML817030.1:8877-25059 GCA_009831015.1 Picea engelmannii | reverse complement strand
TTCTCTTAGCTGTGGAACATCTTTATTGTCTGAGAAACCTTTAAAGTTCCCATTGATTTTTTTCTTTGTGATATTCTTCTTGCTCCATTTTAAGGACATGCTGATTAAAATGTTGTTGAAGTTGTTCAAAACTGTTGCTCTTATAGCTTTTAAAACCACATATGTCTATGATGCCACTTAATTGTGAATTTAAGGAGAAGATATTCTGCATTGCCATGCATGAAGTCCTTGATAGTTTAATTATATTACTTATATTGTACTGTGGTCATAACAATACGCAATGGAAAAAGTAGTATGGAATGACATCAACCCATCCTCGGGCCTCGAATCAGCTGGGCAATTAAGATATTGGAGCTCCACGGCAGCCAACGGAATGAGAATGGCAGCTAGCCTGACAGTATGCTTGCAGTTGTTGTTCGCGATGGCCGCTTCCAGCTCGCGCTGCAGGCGGAGGGGGTAGATTTTGTTTACATTGTGGACGACGACATCATTCCTGTCCTCAGGAGCATTGGTTGCATTCTTCCTTTTCACCAGAAGGATTTCAGCTTTCCCAGTTACTGGAAATTTGATTCCAAACAAGTCAGGTTGTACCCGGTTGATCCCACTTATAATATCACCGTGGATCGTGTCCTTCAAGTCGATTTTCTCTCTAGCTCCCGGTTTATGTCATCTGACCTTGTCAAAACTCTGTTTATTGAAAATCCCTTCGCGTTTGCCGCTTGTGAGAATAACAAACAACCCTCAATTATTATCTTTTGACAAAAAAAATTCATTACTTGTGCATTTAGTTATATTAAGTTTCATAGTTCAACATGTAATTCCCAACTAAGTCGGCAGGGACTGTGTTGCCATGCAACCCTTGTTTATATTCACATGTCAATGTAACTAACCAACGAACCATTCGTGTGCCAACCTAACTAACTAACAAACCATTCACATGTCATGTCTAATGTCTCTTATTGAACATATATGGTTTTACATGTCCTGCTTTTTGTGTAGCATATATAACATTGTTTTTTATCGTGTCATGTCTAATATCGTTGGTTTAATACAGATGGTTTTATATGTAAATAAATGTGTCATGTCTAATAACTCTAGCTTAATACAAACGATTTTATGTGCAAATAAGGGGAAGTAAGGACCGATCTATATAGACTCGGTGAGACAAACTGCTTCATGCTTCTTCTCAAAGGAATAGATACCCATGCTGGATCTAAATAGCAAAGTTAGGTATTTATATCGTTCAGGGGAAACATGGGAAAGAACAGATTGCTCACTTTCACATTCCCACAAGACTTTTGTCTTTTCTTTCTTTCCCTTTTTTTTCCTATCCTATACTTAACAAAGAAAGAAATGAGAACAAACATAATCAAACGTATTTCATTTTGTATTTCACTGGCATTGTGATTTTTTTATAATATGTCGAAAAAAAATAATCTATTTGCATTAATTGCATTTATTTATTATTATAATATATGTTTTATGTTTCTTATAATTATTGTCCATGTTTTCGTATCTGAAGAAGATGTCCATAGCATTCACCAGTGAAGAGATAAAAAAATGCCTCTAAGAAGTCATCCCTTCCTTTTACAGTCACAGAATCAGATACATTGTATATGTATATGGTATGGATATGAGGCATATATGTTCTTGATTGGCCTATATATGTATTTGATTCGAATACAACCAAGATATGTATCATATACAATCAATACAAATCACTAGCCATATCCATATACAAAAATTGTCCGTGCCCCTATTGTAGGGAATGTCAATGTCCCTTGTAACAATAGATGAGTAAAATGAATTTAGAATTGAGGTGTAAGTACTCCACATTATTGAAGATGGAAGAAAGTAGATTGTGTACTTAGTCAATAATTACAATTTACAAATAAGATAATGATTCTTGATGGATATAGCGTTCCTCAATCACATTATAGATTGATTTAGATACATTGAAGGTAGGGCTCTATGCATGTGAAACAATAATCTTATCACGATGTTAGTGCACAAAATGACCTAGCTGGTATAAGGTTCTTAACCCATTCTATCCTTGTAATTTTACATTATTCATATAAAGTTCTTAACCCATTCTAACCTTGTAATTTTACATTATTCATATAAAGAAACAATAACCGCTGCTAGCTAATCAATTGGTTCAACTCCTACCAGGTCAATTAGGTTGATTGAATTACTAAGTGGTGTAGGTTGATTAACTAACTAACTGGTTAAATTGGCTCGATTTTTACTACTTCAACCACTGCTTTTGTCTCCACCCTTATCTGTGTCTTTGCTTCTACTGCTACTTGCTTTGTTGTTGAGACAGTAACTATAACCATTGAGTGAACTAGATCAATTATTGGTTTTGATTTTTCTCTTTTGTTAAAAGGAAATCTTGATACACACTCAGTGCCTTACCAAAAAACCCTCACTTGCTTTGTGTGCCTTATCACAGAACCCTCACTAACTCCCTGACTTTTTGGTAGGGACTTGCTGCTCTACAAATCATCTTGTTTAAGTTGCAAAATGTTCATCCCTTCTTTTGCCTATGTATATTGACATTACACTTTTGAATAAATCATATACCTATGTATATCACTATACACATTGTAGGTAATAAAGTAATTGTGATGTCATAAGAAAACTCATATAATCAATAAAGTAGTTGGGAAATGGGAGCTCCGTAAGTTGCATAACATGCATCTCTTCTATGTATATTGACATTACATTTTTTAATAAATTGTCTTAAATGTCTATAGACTGCAGTTTCCCATCTAGCATATTTGTTGTTGAAACTTCCATTCTGACAACTATCTTCAATTCCATCATCAATTCCCCCCTTTGTTCGTTGAAAGGAGAGACCACGAGTGGTTTCACGAACCATCTTCACTTGATTTTTGAACTCCCCCCATTAAGGTATATGAGAGTTACATTGTCAATTGCAAGATTCGTCTTTACACGAGATTGAATTCTTCGGTAAGACTGTAATAATCACTTGGTCGTTGATGACCATTGCCAATGATCGATCCACTCATAGTGAATCTTTAATCTTGCAATCTTGTCTCTCTTGGAACATTTGTGTGATGGATGATTTGACTTCTCACAATTCTGATAAGGATGGAGATCATAACATTGATCTTCCATGGGACCAATGCAATTACAATGTTGGCACTTCACATGTTGATGTTGAACTTGAATAGGTGAAGTTGGAACTTCTTGAAGAAATACAACACTTTGGAACTAGATTTTTTTGGAAGAATCGATAGTATAAAAAATTACTTACTTTTCATATCCAACTCTTGTTCTATGCTTGTTATTGTTAATTTCTTCCCAAGGTCTGATGATTGGCTTCGAAAGAGAAAGATGAACTTGGTCATGTTGAACTTGGACAACTTCATCTTCATCTGTATTTGTATCTGAAGTTGTCTTTTCGAGTTGCTCCTTCATTGACTATTGATAAAAAACATCATCATCATCATCATCATCATCATAGAGAGGGTTGTTCTAAACATAAACTAGTTCAGAACACTTCATTGGTTGTTTATTTTTTAGATCTATCAACTCATCATTCAGTAGTTGGGATTGTGCTTGAAGAATTATAACTTTAGCTTGCAGTACTTGCAAACAAGTTAGCACTGATTGAAGAGTATCTTTGTGAAGTATGATTGTATTTTCTTCAACATTGTTTATTAGAGTGTTCAAAAACTCTAATAATTCAATACTACACTCCATTTGAACTCGCTTACTTGCAGTTCACAGTCATTTGAACTTGCTCACTTGTACTAGTTTGAATAACACACTCACATGATTTTGCTTCAACAACTTGTGGTTTTTGAGTTAATGACAATGACCTCCTTATGCCATTTCAAGTATGTCATATAACAACAAATTGTCAATGAAATTCAAATACTTTTTATCTGCCTTTGTAAAGTACTCAACTCTTTTGACTAAATAACTCAAACATACAATCAAATCAAACAATTTTTGGGTGTTAATCAACCGAGAATGCACCCAATACAATTGAACTTAGATTTTTTTTTACACTTACAATTAAACTATTGCAAGCAAATTTGAGCTTGATTGCTTAAAAACAAATACTAGTTGCAAGTACTCAAATTTGATTTTGATTTTGAAGTTGAATGAAATGAGTTGTTCCTTTGATTAATAGCTCGATTTGCTTGATTAACATGAATTTGTGCTTGAATATTCTTTGCATCTGCTTGATTGGTAATCCTTTGAATGATACTTAATTGAGTGACTTGATTGCTTGGATTACTTTGATAAAGTTTCTCTTGGCTTGTGCTTGCATATGTAGATGAGTGTAACAATATTGTGACGGATGCAAAACACCTTAAAAGAGAGAGATACAAGGCACCAAAGAATATCACGAAATCCACGTGAAGAAGAACATTGCACACTTCACACAAAAGAACACATTTGAGAACTTGACCTTGACTACCTAAAATTCTCATCGTAAAAAAGAATTGGAGAGAGTTTTTTACTGGACTCTTCTCAATTTCTTAACTTCTAGATTACAAAATTTGTAATTTGAAAATATCACTCTCTTTCTTTCCATCAAAATCATAAAAAGAATTTTACCATTTTTGACAAGAACAAATTGTTCAAATCTTCATTTACAATACAATAATTTTCAAAATTTGAAAATCAAATTTCCTATCATACAAAATTATACAAAATTGACTCCCTTTAAAATAAACATCATAATTAAATCCACTTATCACTCCAAAAAGTTTACATAAAGAGTATTTTACTAAAATTTTCTTTATAACTTATATGTCACTCCAAAAAGTTTTCGGACACTGACTACATAAAAATTATGCACAAACTTATTTTATATTCTAAAAATCATACATATGTCACTTTAAAAGAGTAACCTTTTGAATTTTTTTGCATAAAGTAATTTATGAATAAAAGAACTCAACATGATAGCTTCAACACTTCGATTAAATTATGTTGATATTTGCTTTTCCATTTTCTCTAACGAAAACAAGAGCATCGAGAAATCAAATCTAACTTCAAGATGTTTGGAGGGTGAGCTCGCGATCCAACTATTCTTTTCCCTTGATGCCATTCATGGGTTTGAGTGTCTCTATGATTGATGACAACAAATCTGAATTTGATGAGTGATTTGCAAATAATCTTTAAGAAAACAAAAAAACACGTCGAATACTATGGCCCAACGAAGTTCTATGCAACAAAATCAACGCTATGTTATGTAATCAATACATATCTCAATAATGTCGTCAATGCTTACATATTTTCATTACCTCTTGAAAGCACCACCTCTGTCATTTTGCTTTCAAAACAGATATGTGATGATCACAACTTGATCTACATTCCCAATTGCACTCTCGATGATGTAGCTTATGTGCTTGCACTTCTTTTACTGCATGCTTAGCTTAGAGTCATTGCCTACACCTCTCATGGATGACTACCATGAAATAAGTTTAGGTTATCAGTCTCTTAAGATTAAAGATTAAAGGAGCTCTCATGCCATGATAAAATATGCACAAGAACAACAATATGACGAAAAAGGCTTACTATCCAACTCTATTATATTCACACCAATGCTACATATTTGTAGTACAATGGGTGATGTCACCTCATAGAGATATTTTCTCTAGATCCTCAAATCATGCATGATGACTAGACTAGATAGTCCCAACTAACTCACTTAGTCATCATTCAAGATAAATGATTATTATCCTAAATGAATAATACAAATAATGGTGACAATGAGACATTGTGATTGCTAAGGTAATCCATATGCTAACAACTCAATCCTCTAATGGTTGTTCTCATACACAACATGGATAGTGCTCTTCCGAGCACCCAACACTCACTTATTTTTCAGAAATCAACATGTAAAAAAACTATCTTCTTCCTATACTCAAATTTCCTTCTTCTCCCATGCTTTCTTGACTCTCACTCTCCCAAGGTTGATTGTACTCATGCCCATGCTTTCAATAACTAGGTGAAGTGACTTCCTCACCCAACATCTTACATGCATTCAAAAATTGAGTGTCTAATAAATTAAAGAAGGATTAGATGGTAATGACACATTAACTTAGGCAAATGACATAGGTTTCCCCTTGGGTCCCTCTTTAGCCCCCTCTTTCGTGGAATCACAACCCCTCATCGTTATCGTCCCTCTCGTATCACAACCAACAATTATTATTTTTATTCATCATTCACTATACAATTTACATAGCTCGGTCCTCAGCCATATTAATCAAAGCAGGCTCTCTGGCCTGAGGCATACCAATTCACCAACCTAAATCATAGTTGCACAATTACATTATGATTTATAGGGATTAAAAATGGGGATGTTACATCCCCTCCTGTTACAAGGAAAATCTTTGTATGGCTAGGGGAAAACCACAACAGACAGAAATGGCTGCAGAAATCGACTCTATTCTCAAGTATGCTATATAAACAAATATGCTAGCAAGACAAGATAAAAGGCCTACCTCATCCAGACGTTTGATGAAGTCCACCGTTGAGCACTTGACCCAAAGCAATACACCTGCAACTGTTCCTCAACAACAAAGCAAAGCAAGCATATGGTGATAATATATGAGGTTAGCACATTCAATAGCATAATCCATTAACATTCATAACAAATACGCCCATGGAATAATAATTCAAATTTGAAAGATATCGATTGGATGAGAAAATAGTATTTCTATTAAGATGTAATCAACATAAGTGAATAAGTTATAGACTTTCGTGTCGACAAGGTTCGAAACTAAGAAACTAAGTTCCTTCCAGTTGGGCCTCCACCACTTCAATCCTCCACCAAAGGCAAGTTCATGTAAGAGAGACAATGGAGTTCTCACTCAATAAGGGAAGAGCTTAGGGGATGAACACTTAGTTCAAACTTAAAGGATAAAGGGATGCAGACTCAATGTGAAGTGAATAATTCCTCCAAAGTAACTTTGCTCTCAAAGTTGAATTCTTTCTCCTCTTTTCCATAGCTTAGAATTGGCACATTTATAGCCTTCAAGTGGAATTGAAGGGCCGATTCAAAGTGTTTTTAGTATATGGAAGGCCAATGATCATTGGTCTCATGTTGTGACATGGAAATCTGACACCATTTTTCATTTTTGGGCACATTTCCTTATGTACGTGGGCTGTAGTGGTGCAACCTGCGTATACACATGTTTTATAGTAGGCAAGGTGCATATATGTGGAAAAAATGTATTTTTAGCTCTGAGATTTGCAAAAAGGGATGAAAAGTCTGCATAGGGAAATGGAAAAAGGCCTTATGTGCAATATTGCATAGGGTGAGGAAAATCTTGCTATAACAGATGCCCCCTAATGTGTGAGGTCAGAGGAGTATCTGTGATGGCCGAAATACATTATAAAAAACCCAGAAGTTGAGTGATGGGGAAATAGCTAGAAGGACTAGTTGCTCATTACAATATGTATTGACTTTGCATACATGGATGCCAATTTGAATTACATTGCAGATCCATGTGAAAATATACCAAACAATTGTCTGTGGCCATGAATAGGCAAATACAAATGCGGCTACATGCCAAAGGTTGTCATAGTCATGAACAAGGCCCAGTAGAACCAGTCTCAAAATCAATCTAAAGATATATGTATACAATGGAGTACAATATGATCTCCCATGATCACTGAAGTCATATAGGTACCGGTCCAATGAAAAGGAAGCAAAAAATCAGGAAAGTTGCGGCCACATACTGATGTCTTCAAGTCTTCTACATAATCCGCCAAAGGTGCAAGTCTACATCATGTGAATAAAGGAGTTGTGGTTGAACACAATGAGACATCGTTTGATTATCGGTCATTGAGGTATATCATTAACAAATGTGAGACAACCTACCGATGATGAAAGTAGGTATCAAGGCGTCGAGTACATTCTTACAAGTGTGAATAAAGGAGTCGGGGTCGAACACTTGAAGAATCCATCGATCAAGAGACATTGATATATTCCCAATTGTCGATGGAGGGAGAACCTGGCACTAATGAATGCAAACCTCAAGGTACTCATAGGACTCTAGGTCTCATTTCCAGATTAAATGAGTTGAAGTCGATGGAAGGAGACCCATTGAATGGAGAGAATTAAGGCATCTCTCATTATTCAACACGAGGTATACAACAAGAGCTTCATTATTTGGAGGAAATCATACTAAGAACATGTTCACGAACCAACGACCCTGTGCATATTTTGTGTGTGCTAAGTGCAAGCGGTACACGAAAAATACCCTCTGAATAGCAACTAATGAGGAAAACTACTGAAAAAGGCGAGGAAACCACCAATAAGGATAATGGCATCCAAGACATTGCACGAATCCTAATGTGTGAATAGATGTCTTGTCGTCGAACACAAGGGAAACCACCCAGTCAACGACCAATGATGAAATGTCGACTATTGGGTTCAAGGTTACCTACCAATGAGGAAAGTAGGACTAAGGTGCGTAATAGGACTACAACATCATGTGATTCTGAGACAAACTGAGGGTATGGCCGACATGCAAAGTCAAGATTTCTGAGGAATGGCCGACACAGGTTGATAGACATCCTTTAAATAAGAGCATGAGACATATGGAAGACTCTGGCAGCATAGACTTAATGATGAAACCATGAGATGCAGGAGGCATCGATCAAGTTCCATAGGGACTGGAAGAGTAACCAGTTGGTGGAGAAAAATCTCTGTAACGAGCTCAGCTTCCTAAGGCCATGCTAAACCCAAAATTATGATGACAAATGGACTCAATAACTTTGTGCTCTATTCAAAGGCGACACGACTACTGCCAATAGAAGATAATATTCCCTTCCCACACGTCTTTTTTTGTTTTTTCATAGTCAAATGAATGCTCTGATATATAGGAGGAAACAAGTGTCACAAGTAAGCAAAACTAGTTCCAGCAATGGAACATACCTATGCTCAATGCAAGGAGGTGCATGTGGGAGATGGACACTTGGGGGATTGTTCCCTCCTGGGTATAGGGTGTCAAATTGGGATAAATATAAATGAATCTATGCTTGGTTGAGGATGCAAAAATGCTAAGGAAAATGGTTTATAACACAAAGCGAGAACCAGCTATAGGCTCAATACTACAAGCAAGGGCATGAGATGCAATCACAACTTAATGCCAAAAAATGTCATTTTTTCATAATCTTAGTCTACTTGGTTTGAAAAAGGGATAAGCTTGTACCAAATAGACGTCCTTTCAAATCAAATTTACGAGTGTGAAAGAAACAAGTTCACTCGACAATATTTTCACATTTTGAAAACGAGTCAGAAAAGAGCTTAACCAAGACTCACAACCTTTCAAGTCCAATTTAATGAGTGTGAAAGGGACAAATTCACTCAGAAATCTTTTCATTTTTTAGACGAGTCAGAAAAAAGATTAAATCAGACTCGTTTGGGAGTTTCTAGGCGGCATGTCACGGGGGAGGCCAAGGCTCTCGTGCTGGACTTCTGTGAAAGGTCAACATCTTACGAATAACCGACACAAGCTTGGGAAAACCCAAATCTCTCCAAGTCGAGGAGAATAAAGTGCTAGTGGAGGTTATCGTCTTCATGATATATTGGATAATGTCTCTTACTTGAAAAGACATAGGTGGAGGCATTGGATACTCCACAATACCATCCCAATAAAAGGGAACATCTCCAGGAATTGAAGGGAAAGTACTCGGGGAGAGTAAAATTCTCTCTTGTTCAGAAGATGCAGTACTAGAAATGCTAATGACATAGTATAGAAGGTATAAAAATAGAACTAGAAGAGCGGGATTGATCAAAAATTGCATCGGCACAACCACTTCTTCAACCATTGGTTGAATAGGATGCGAGACGACAAGGTCAAGAGACACATCACCCCCAAAAATATGGGTGGTGTCGGTCGAAGATTGCATCGACACGACTATTGGTTGAACAGGATGCGAGACAACAAGGTCAAGAGATGCATCACTCTCTAAAAGAGGAGGGGTGTCAACCGAAGATTCCATCAACGTGATGGTTGTATCAACCAAGGAAGATTGGGAAACCAAAGACGACTCAGAACCCAAAGGGCCCCCAAGCAAGGACCACGCTTCTGGTATCGGAGCAGTAGCATGACACAAACGAGTAAGGTGATTTCCTTCATAAGTCCTGCAAAGGAATTTGGGCTTACGTCTGACACGTCTAGGTTTCTCAATCGTATGAATGCCCCCGGCATGATTTTCAGTGGTTGGTGACATGCTCTCAGCATGACTCGTAGAAGCTGGTATAAAATCTCCAACATGACTAACAGAGGTTGATGATGAATCCCCAACATGACTAGCAGTGGTTGGTGATGTATGTGCAGTGTGACTAGCAATGACTAGACTTGTGCCCCCAACATGACTTGCAATGACTAGTTGTTGGTATTCAACATGACTTGCAGCGACTGGTTGCTGGTATTCAACATGACTTGTAGAGTTTGTTGACCAATCTCCAACATGACTAGCAGAGGTTGGTGATATAATGCCAGTATGAACTACAATGATTGGACTTGTGGCAGCGGTGGGTTGTGGCATTTGAGACCAAGGTTCAGGGAAAGACTGGTTTTGAGACATTGCAGGCCAGGAAGGGTCCTGGTATACAGCCTGGCCATGTCTGACAGGATAGTATCCTTCTCCATACTGATTCATAAAGGGTTGTAAGGGCATCGACACTGAGGAAGTCATTTGCAAAGAGAAAGCGACATGACAAGGGTTACTCATGTGAGGATAAATGTTGCCCCCAGACGAAGGAACTACGTGAAGGGGGTTGCCCATACTATAAAAAGAACTCCCCCTGAATGAAACACCAGAGGACAGGCGTAGATCTGTCATGGGAAAATTGTTCGTAGAAACCGGCATAGCGAAAGAATGATATGTGGACGGAGTGTAATAAGTAGAATTACCACCCATTTGATCACTTTCTCCTGGAAAAGTGGATTAGTAGGAAGGAAGATTCCAACCTTCTACCGTAAGAGTTGTTTGAGGGATATGACTCCCACAAAACAAAGAGGGAGAATAAGGAGGCATCATGCCCCCAGACCCAAAACTTGGATTCACATAAGGAGGCGAGACAAAGGAAAGAAAGTGTGAAGACATGTTTGGCATACCACGAGAAAAATGATTAGAGACCCAAGGCATTGGCTAAGTACCATAATTCTGCATACCATTATGAAAAGCAGACAGATTCATCCCCATGAAATGAGTGAACATCATGGGGGGGGTAGCGATAAAGGAGAGAGTCATAGGAAATCCACTATCCATGATAATGACAACTCAAATCACGGTATAAAATCACAAATGTCTACTAATAACAACAAGCACACAAAAAATAATCAAACATCCAATATGCACACAAACAAGATAAAGTGGATGAAAGGGGCCTCCCTCCCTAAAGTAGCTATGCATTGCTCAAGAGGGGCTTGATACTCCCTGCTAAATATCGGAGGTAATATAATCAATTATAAGGGCCCTCGTGGGCTTAACAACCAGTCGATCAGATCCCCCCAGAGAGGTAATCCTCCATAAAGGTTGTGTGTTGTCCGACCCTTATCTGACCCATGGTACCTACAGAATAACCCCTGCAAGTAACCTATGTGGCACCTAAGTCAAGCAACTAAGAAACCACAGTATAACTGATGCACAAACGAGCAGTCGTAAGTCAGGTCCACCGTATGGGCAGGGTATCAAAGCCCGAAACCTTGAAAGCACCGCCTCTCACGAAGGTAAGGGCACTAGCAAGATCTCCAGATACGAATAGATCCCCAGAAATATCTCTGATGCTAAGAAGGTATCGGGGGGATATCCCTTCAACCGACCTCGTGTGACCTCGTGATTAACTTCGGTGTAAGCGGAGCCTCCTGATATTATCGATTATACAATGGATTTCTCCACTTCCTCAGTCAGACACATATGTTGATTTAATAGCTTTGGAGAAGTTTACTCACAAAATCCTATTCCAAGGCACTAAATCCTAAGCTAGTTTGTGCACCCTAGAAAATAGAATCTTTAATAATCAATTTTAAATTATAACGCTAATTTTAATGGCCGTGCTTACTAAAAAAAGGTGCAGTTGTGAAACTAGTGATGTTATGACTTAGCAAGTAAAGTAAATATGAATACACTGCAAAGTCCTAACTTCAATTTCCAATGAATAATATGCTTCTTAAAAATGCAATTTTCAATTCAATTCTGCAATTCTGAATAAAAATGAAATCTTTCTTTACATGCACTAAGATAAATGACAAAGACTCAAAAGATCAAAATGTCAATCAATGCAAAATGCCTAATATTTTTGTATTTTCAATATAAGAAAAATGAAAATGCATGGACTGAATAGCAGCTCGATATATAAAGACTCTACTATGTATAGAAAGAGACAACCTAAGTAGGATACCAAGGAGAAAAACACCCAGCCCAATGTACAAGGACAATCAAAATGAGAAGATGATGAGAAAAACACCGCCCAAAAATTCAACCAAAGATAGGCTTCCTGTCATTCCACAGACACTTAACAGTCACTACAAAGACCCAAGAAGACTCAACAATCATCAAAACCTACCCAACAATCACCAAACCTAGCAAACAAGCAAAAAAGGTTGATGTATGCGATTGTTCAAGGGAAAAGTGCATATGTTCGCAGCTTTCATAAGGACAACGCGCATATATACATGTCTGTCAAGCAAAAACCCGCGTATAAGTGTAAAAAACACAGCTAGGCTAAGGAGAAGGCTGAAAGACTCAAACCTAGAGTGAACAGAGGTTGTCAAGCAATTATACGACAAGAAACACAATATGAACAAGAGCAATCTAAGGAGAAAAAACACTCCAAACCCCGAAAAATGAAGATTCAATCCCCAATACGGTTGCCAATTTTGTTATAAGGAAAATCTCTCTATGGCTAGGAGAAAACCACAACAGACGGAAACGACTGCAGAATTCAACTCTATTCTCAAGTATGTTATATAAACAAATATGCTAGCAAGACAAGATAACAGGCCTACCTCGTCCAAACGTTCGGTGAAGTCCACCGTTGAGCACTTGACCCAAAGAAATACACCTACAACTAGTCCTCAACAACCAAGCATGTGGTGATAATATATGAGGTTAGCACATTCAATAACATAATCCATTAACATTCATAACAAATACGTCCATGGAATAATAATTCAAATATTTGAAAGATATCAATTAGATGAGAAAAAGAGTATTTCTATTAAGATGTAATCAACAGAAGTGAATAAGTTACAGACTTCCGTGTCGACATGGTTCAGAATCGAGGAGCCAAGTTCCTTCCAGTTGGGCCTCCACCACTTCAATCCTCCACCAAAGGCAAGCTCATGTAAGAGAAAACAATGGAGTTCTCACTCAATAAGGGAAGAGTTTGGGGGCTGAACACTGTGTTCAGACTTAAAGGATAAAGGGATGCAAACTCAATGTGAAGTGAATAATTCCTCCAGAATAACTTTGCTCTCAAAGTTGAATTATTTCTCCTCTTTTCCATAGCTCGGAATTGGCCCATTTATAGCCTTCAAGTGGAACTGAAGGGCCGAGTCGGAGCGTTTCTAGTATATGGAAGGCCAAGGATCATTGATATCTTGTCATGACATGGAAACCCGACACCATTTTTCATTTTTGGGCACATTTCCTGATGTACGCGGGTTGTAGTGGTGCAACCTACGTATATGCATGTTGTATATTAGGCAAGGTGCGTATAAGTGGAAAAAATGCATTTTTAGCTCTAGAATTTGCAAAAAGGGATGAAAAGTCTGCATAGGGAAATGGAAAAAGGCCTTTTATGCAATATTGCATAGGGTGAGGCAAATCTTGCTATAACACCTCCCCCTGATTTTAGTTCACAATACCATACACATGTACATACATATTACAATGTTAGGCTCTCTAGCCTTTAATCAACATAGAGGCTCTCTGGCCTAATATCAGACATACATTTTATCCCACCACATACATACATAGGTACTCTGGCCCAAAAGAATATATACATAGGAAATACAACCCAAAAACATATATACATCAACACTTCAGCCCAAAACATGCACATTGATTTCATAGTTCAGTAACTCTTGTAGTAGTTACAACCAACAATATCTAGCATTTCTCTCGATCTGTACCACTTCCCTCTAGGCTCCAACTGCAACATATTTCATAATTTGTCAATTCCAATCAATAGGCTCTCATTCCCCTCAACCTACAACATCCAAGGAAGTGTACTATTTTATCTGCACCACAACCCCTCAGGTTGTACCACTTCCTTCCAAGGCTCCAACACAAGGTCAGACAGGAAGTCTCAGAGTTGTGGCTCTAGGAACTCCAACTATGATAATGGAATCTTCAAACTTGAAAATTGTTGTAAATTTTCCTCCTACATTGCATCTTCTAGCTCCCGCTATGCTTATTCTGAGTTGTACAAGTCCATCAGAATCTACCTATTCGATGCCTTCATTCTTGAGTTATTCTATACAACCATCATGAAAAAATACACGTTATATCCATTATCATAACATTTATATTTTCCACAGGAGTCCTCAACTCCACAATGCAATATTTATTCAAGAGTAAGTTTGTAACCATAACCAACTCTTATATGTGTGGTTATCTTGTACTTCGCAAAGCTGCATAGGGAAAGAATTCAACTCATTGTCCTTTTTTCGACACACCCTCATGACTCCAACCACCCTGCCATATGCATTCTTAAGTTGCCTCTTCCTTTCTATACTCACTTTGTAGGCTCAGGAATACCCTTCTCTGCTACACAATCCCTCAAGTGATCCATCATTTTCCAAGGTGATCTCATGCAAGGAGAGTTCCAACTTACTACTAGACTTCCCCTTGCAGTTTGTAACCTATGGAAATCATAGGGTTCTAGTGTCCTAACAATTGACTTCTTCTAGAACTTTCTATCTTTAATAGCCATCATCTCAATTGTATCACACACATACAATCATCATGAGATATCATCATAGCAATTTCACTTATTAATTCAAATTGGTTTCATAAGGAAATTCAAATTTCCCAGTATGAGATTCATTCTCATAATGTTTTTCTCTTACAACAACAGGAATCGGTCTTCCTTATGGGCTTATACCATTGCCATATCCAAGACCATTCTTCCTTCAATTTCTCAACTTTCATTCAACCAAACAAATTGTTAGTATCTCATGCACATTTACAATAGATCACAAAGTGATCTTAGAATTGCACACAATAACGATTAAATCACTTATGTCTATTAATCATATTTAATGGAATGGAACTATCATTCCATGTATATGAATTATCTACCACACCAATATTTTCATAATACAATCAGACATTACCAATAAATAGACCAATATGCCAATACCCATGGCCACGTCTACACAATGCATCCTTGCATTAACTTTGGAATACCACATATATATGTCATGTATTCCATCATGGTGAGTTGGAAGGTCTAGCCAATGCCTTGAAACATCATCCAAAATCTTCCCCATTTACTTTCTTGACCATTTGGATACCTTCCTCTTCGACTTATACACAATCACTAGGAGCATAATCCCTTAGTTCTATTTAATGTCGGGAAAGAGGTTGCATTCCAAACATTGGTTATATAGGGGAATACCATTGACCACTTGTACGATGCTAAAGCCCTTCCATATCCAACCTCAACATGTCCTCACACATGTCTATCTCTATTGGCATTCATTGTTATAGTAGGAATATGTCTCTTGACTTTACTTGATTATGATCTCATAACCAATCGTAACATAATATGCAATTGAATTTTATGTAATTTCTTTCACACATTAACCAAAATTTGTATACTCAAGGCCCTCTTCCTTACACATCAATTCAACTGTTGAAATTTAACTAAGGGAACTCTTACCTCAATTTTCTTAAGCATTTATGCATCATAAGAAACCAAATGCATATTTGCATGGATGTTATCAATTTACTTGATGCTACCTAATCAGATGGCATTTTCTAGAAGCTCACATGCTCCCTTCACCAACCCCTTAATCAATATTCTTACCATCGTCGTTTGTCTTCATATGGATGGATGTCATACGTGACAACAACATTATCAACATCTCCAACATGCTATAAACAATTTTCCTAGATACACAGTCCATCATTAGTCATATTCAAATATCACAACATCATATATAT
>ML817029.1:207489-219684 GCA_009831015.1 Picea engelmannii | reverse complement strand
GTTATGGGATATTTGAGTTAAGGTGGGTTAGGTACCTTTTAAGCCAATAGTAATGGGGATGCATATTATAAACGTTAAAAGGATTTGCAAGGTTTTGAGATTAGTGATAATATGCATTATAAGCTTAATGGTTCATTAGGTTTATATGAGTTGGGGATTACAAGTTATATAGTTTAGGGTTTATAATTTTTAACTATTAATAGTTATAAGGTTATGGTATTATGGTTAAGGGTTATATGGGTTAGGGAATATTATGGTCAAGCACCAATGATTATAGGTAGTAGGTGTTATAGAGGTGAAGTGTTTTAAAGGATAGAAATGTTAAATGAATAATGAGCATGGATTAGGGTTCATATGAACTAAGGATAATATGGGTTATATGTATGAGGGATTAGGGACTATAGGGTTAAGGATTAAGATTTATATTGATTAGAGTTTATAAGGGTTGAGTGTTAAGAGTTACATTGGTTATGGGATAGGTGTTACAAGCTACAAAGGAAAATTTGTAGAGGGTATATGTATTAAATGTTATAGTTTAGCAATTATAGGTGTTATAAATTATAACATTTATATGGTTTAGTATCTATGACTTATAGTAGTTAAGGGTTATGGAAAATAACGTTTAAGGTAAGTAGTTATAGGTGTCAAGGTTATAGAGGATAATGTTTAGTAGCTAAATATTGTTATAGGGAATATCCATGTAAGGGTTTATAATACTAAGGGTTAAGGGTTATAAGAGTAAAATATTTTATATATTAAGGGATTTCGGTTATAGAGGTTATATATGAATTATGGGTTATCAAGCTTAGACATTATTATAATTAAGGATTACATATTAAAAGTTTCATGATTTAGTTGTTATATGGGTCATTTGCTATATCTTTCAGGTATTATAAGCATGATTGAAGTTATAAGAGTTATAGTTTTATAATAATTAATGATTATATGTGCATGGATTTAGGGGTTTAAAATATAATTTACATGTTTGGGTTATATGTTATAAGGGTTAGGGTTTGGGAGTTATATATTTTATAAGATGTATTTATTAAGGGTCATATAATATTAGTGATTATTTTAGTGGCCATGGGGGTTATAGGCTATAGGATTTATGTATTATATGTGTTAGAAGATACATAGGTTAATGATTAGATGTAATAGGGCTTACTAAGGTTATATTAATTGTAGGCTATAATGGTTAAGGGTACATGGTAGGGGTTATAGGGATTATGTGCCACAAAGTTTATAATTGTTAGGAGTAATAGGTTCTTAAGGATTAGGGATCACAAGAATGAGGGGTGGTAGAGAATATAGGGATGCAAAGATTATAAATGACATGTATTTAGAGTTATAGGGATTATTTATCTTACATTTTTTATGTTTTATAGTAAGCCATAGTAAGGGTTAAGGATTATAAGTGTCAATGTTTGTGGGTTATGCAATGTGTATTTTTTAGTGGCGAAATTTCATTGATTGACTTTGTTTTGACTTATATATATATATATATATATATATATATATATTCACTAATTTGTCATTTTTCCTTTAAAAATCCAATTTATAGAAGGGGTTAAGAGTTATAGATATTATAAGGGATGGGGTATATTAGTATATTATGAGGGGATATATGAATATGGATTTAAATTGTATACACATTATAAGGATTAAAATTTATAATCCTTCAAGGTTATAGTGGTTAATGATTAGATTCATGAGGTTAGGGGCTATAAGTATTGGTTATTATAGATTATATGGATTAAGAGTTATAATAATTAAATGGTGTTATAGGGACTAGTTGCTTCATATGGGTTATAGAGGTTATAATTGATATTAGTGGTTTGGGATTAGGGGTTAGGTGTTATAGGGGTTTGGGATTTCTGGGTTATAGTGTTTACACTCATTAGGTGGTAGTTGTAGTTATAAGGACAAGGTTTTGGTGTTATAGTGTAAGGATGATAAGGGGGTTATGGGTTGTAAGGGTTAGGTATTGCTGACAAAAGGAGTTATAGGGTTAAGGGCTCATAGGGTTTATAAGGTCTAGGGATTAAAGTTATATAGTTTAGGGTTTATAGTGTTTAACTGTTAATTATTATAATGGTTATAGTATTATGGTTAGGGGTTATATTGGTTATGGACTATAGTAGTAAAAAATCAAGGATTATAGGTATTAGTTGAAATTGTAGAGGTTAAGTGTTTTAGAGGATAGTGGTTGAATTCTTAAGTATTGAGAGTGATAAGGATTATAGATATCATTGTTATAAGTGTTATGAGAATTAGGGGTAGGTATTGTTAATGTTTTACTTATACAACTAGAAATTAAGGTTCTTCTTTATTATTATAATCATTTAGCAGATTAGTTGTATAAATAAGATCACTCGAAGAGAGGAAATCACAGAAACAATAGAGACACATAGATTATCCTGGGAAACCCTCATGGGGAAGAAAGCCTAGTAAAAACTTCCTCAATATAGATAGAACAAAAAAAGAGTAGAAGATCCTCCTATACTCCTTCACTAGGAAATAATAGCGCACCACTTAACCAAGAGATACCAAGAGATAGACCAAAACCCTCCTTGTTGTCACCCCCAGTTGCAACAACTACTCCTCCAAGACTTGCACACTTTTTCCTCTTGTTTCAGAGCACACGAGTGAGTGTACAAATGAGGTGCTAGCCTCCCTTATAAATAGTGGTATGGCCAACTTAAAATTAGTTCTAGGACAACCTGTCATTTTAACCTCTTAATTTACATTTCAATTGTAAAGGCACAATAGGGCCGAATTTTACAAAGGAATAATAGGGCCTAATTAACAGATATAATATAACAATATAGTTCAACACTCTTTCTTAGGTACAATATTCTTCAAAGTTACAATATGTCAACACTCCCGCTTAAAAAGAAGGGTATTCTACTGACAACATCAATAACAAATGACTAGACTCAATACAACATCAAGAGGAGGAGATATCGTCATCAACATCTGGAACAATGTCTGTCATATCTATAAATCATCAGAAGTCTTTCTCATCATCAACATCAATAGAAACTGAGTATCATCATCATCTACAATGCAGAGCTAGAGTAAGATCATCATCATCAACATCATGAATTTGGAGCATTAACATCAACAACACGAAGCTAGAACAACAACATCAGTGGCAACATAATGAGACATGAGCATAAAAAATAACAACAACAACAACAATAGTGAGCACTCTGACAAATTGTCCATCTAGACCTTACAGGATCTGTCCAAGGATAATGAAATCCCCTAGGATATAAATCCTAATTCGATTCCACACTATTGACCACATAAAGTATATAAATACATAGGCACTCCGACAAACCATCCATTTGGACCTTACGTGATCTGTCCATGGATGATCAATCCCTTAGGATATAAATACTAATGAGATGCCCTGCTGGTGGTTAGGATACCATAGTATCATCAGCGTCACTCCTACTTTCAAGGGAATTCCTTTTAGAATACACCAATGTTGTCTTAGAAGTACTCAAACTTCACATGAAACAAAGGCTTAGTCAACACATCTTCTACCTGCTCATCTGTGAAAGCATACTAGAGCTTCACATCTCCCTTCTATACCATATCATGAATGTAGTGGTACCAGATCTCAATTTTCTTCTTCATATAGTGGAACATTGGGTTCTTTGTTATCTTTATGCAACTCATAAATCATCAGTAGCATCCATATCTAGGTCAAAATAGACTTGCCAACATATTTTGAAGCCACATGGATTCATAACTGGCGAACCATGTTGCATTGAAATCCACTTCTTATGTACTGAGAGAAATACTGGATTGCTTCCTGATTTTCCATGAATTCATGGCTGACCCTAAACTGAAACAACATCCTGAAGTTCTTTTTCTTTTCGAAGAACTTCCATCCCAATCTAAATCAGTATAGCCATACAATATGAAGTCATAATATCCAGTATAACAGAGGCCATAGTCCAACGTACCCTTAAGGTATCTCATCACATGCTTTGCAACTACAAGGTGAGCACGTCTGGGCTCCACCATATACTAACTCAAGGTGTTCATAACAAAGCATATATCTGGTCTGGTATTCATTTAGATACATCAACGAACCAATCACCTGTCTATATAGAGTAACATCAACTATTTATGATGAAGTATCAACAAATTACTTCAGATTCATCTCCATAGGAGTGGACATGGATTTACATTCCATCATGTTGAATCTCTTCAGAATTTCCACAGCATACTTTCCTTGATTAAGAAAAATCTCTTCTGGGATCTACCATACTTCAATACCTAATAAATAGTGCATCAGGCATAGGTACTTCATTTCAAATTTAGCGGTAAGATTCTTCTTACAATAGGTGATGATGTTTTCTTCATCTGTCAAGAATAATCCATCCACATATAACAAAAATATAATTGGTCCATCATTCTCAATCTTTAATTAACATTTGGGATCACCTTTACTCTTGATAAAGTGCAAGCTCATTAGAAAACTATCAATCATTCCATACCAATCTCTTAGATCTTGCTTCAACTTGCAGACATGAGTCTTCATGTCCTGTACTTCGAAACCAAATGTTCACATCACATTGTACCAACCTGGTACACTTGATTAGTTGCAACTCAATCTGCATAATCATGTGTTGGTTCTATATTGTTCTTTCTACAAAACACTATTTGTCTCACTACTTGAGAGTATGCCCTCTACCTTTTTTGCAATTGTTCCTTATAGAACTAGGACTCTACACTTGTAGTTTCTCTTTCTAAAGTTGAGAATGACTACCCCATTCTCACTATAGTTTTTGAACTCTTAGAGTATCTCCTATACTCCATCACGACAACAGGTTCATCTGAAACTAAGAATGGCTCAATCATTGACACTAAGGGTAGCTTATCATATTTCTCTTGAGGTAATTCAATATTCTATTGTAGTCATGTCTCCATGGCTCAACTAATGTACTGCACCAGCTGGTACTGAAGATAACTCAATCTCAAATATAGGGATTTCCATACCTTCTCCCTATGAATCTCATACTGTATCAAATTCTTTTAATGAATCATGTTTGTTATATATATACTTTTTTTTTTTTATTACTGGATAAAGTGTCTCATCATAGTCTTCTCCATTTTGCTGGGAGAATCCTCTGGACACAAATTAGGCTTTGTATTGTTATCTGCAATATGCTTGATCTGGTAGATCGATATTGTAAGTCACCACGAACTTCCCTTTTGGTATCAAGGAAAAATCCATATCCCAATCCTTTTGACTGGATTCCTCCTCTATCAATGAAAAAATGGAATATTCCCAAGAGATTTCATATCTCCTAGAAGTCTCTGAAGCTATGATATGGCCTTCTCAACTTATTCCATTTGTCTGCCAGTCCTGGAAGACATCTATTTCTCCCATCTAAATCTGAGGTGGAATACTTTTTGAATGAAAGTATCTAAGCCACCGAATCTCACTGAGATATTTCTTACTCTGATTCTCCATGCTCCCTATGAATCTTGAATCCATATGATTCTATATAATCTTTGGATCCATCTACTCCCTCTAGTATGTATTTTCAATGCTATATGTATTTGCATCCTACAAAGTGTCATGGGCCCATGCTGGTCTCTTTCTGGTTACTGCATTGATTCTGGGTAGGCCCTTCTAGTTGTACTAACTCTTCCCAATGATATGAAGAGTGATTAATTCCTCCAAATGGATTTGTTCGGTCATCTTTGGAGCCTTCTTCTTCTCATGATGTGTCTTCATATGAGATATTTTGTATCTAGAAAAAGTAACTTCTTCTTCTTATTCTTCTTCTTTGGTACATGGATGTATATGGTTATGTATAAAACTTGGATAGTCTACTTCATGTTTCATCTAATATGTTTCCTCCTGCAACCATCACTGCAGCTCCCTTCAGGGTTATCACCTGTGACCTGCCCAGAACAAGAGAAACAAGGGAGAAACAATAAACAAGAATAATACTCTTTATAATAATAATAAACACAATAGTGAGAAAAATCATCACAATATCTTTTTCAGAGCTATCACTTGTGACCTTCCTGGAACAAGGGTAAAAAATAAGAAATATAATAATAAGAAATGAGAGAAACACTCTTCTAGTGTTCTAATCAATCATTCTTCCATGGTAACCTAGAACCTGGAGACTTTTCCTCAAGAATGAGTGTTTTTATTTTTCTTTTGAGCCTCCTTCACTCAAGATGATAAGTATTTTCTTCAACTTGTCCTCTGTGCTAAGACAATATGCTATCTTGACAAAAATTTGAGTTAGGGAATAAACTCTATAATCTCAAATTTAATCAATCTGATACTTTGACTTTAATTTTGACCAATGGTTAGTATGATAACTTCAATAGATCAAAATGCAACCTGGATATTCATAAGATCACAATAATTCCATAACAAGTAGAGGCATTTCAAAGTAATCAAACCTGGGGTGCATAGTTCCTCTGAATGTGTTGGACCTGAGATCCTTTTGGATCTATTATTGTTTCTTAGAGAAAAGATACTTTGTACTACATGTACCCTTTAAAATAATGATACAGTTTAAACATATGTAAGTACATACCTCCGACAACATCGACAGGTAGAGACACCATCCGACAACAACGACAAGAAATAACGAACCTTTAAAACTTCAAAGGTGATGCAACTTGTAATTTAAAGGTAGTTGGAGATTTTCTAGGGTAGGGCACACTAGGATAATAAAAATCAATCCCAACACTTCAAAAAAACTTTGACTATAACTGATGTTGCAACTAGCATGAAGGAATTGACATGAAGGAACTAGCACTGCAACTGCAACTGATACTACAATTGCAACTACAACTGATACTGTAACTACAACTCAGGGTTTTATGAGGGAACCCTAATTTCTCAAAATTAAAATTTTAGAATTTTGATCCAGGGACTAGATTCACCCTACTAGGGCACGTTCCTAGGTGTGGTTACTTTCTCCAACATCCTCCTCAAACAAGGAAAACATCACACTTAGGGTTTATGCAAAAACCCTAATTTTACAACAACTGCAATACTAAAACTGAATCTTCGAGAGGGTGTGCTGAAGCTAGCCACTTCTTATAAATTCTGATTTGGTCTCTTTCAGGCATGCTCTGATACCATGCTAATGTTTTATTTATACAACTAGAAATTACGGTTCTTCTTTATTATTACAATCATTTAGCACATTAGTTATATAAATAAGATAACTCAAAGAGAGACAATCACATAAACAATAGAGACACACAGATTATCGAGGGAAACCCTCATGGGAAAGAAAACCCAACAAAAACTTCCTCAATATAGATAGACCAAAAACAAAGCACAAGATCCTCCTCTACTCCTTCACTAGGAAAGAGTTCTGCACCACTTAACCAAGAGATACCAAGAGATAGACCAAAACCCTCCATGATGTCACCATGAGTTGCAACAACTAATCTTCTAAGACTTGCACACTTTTCCCTCTTATCAGGGATGATTTTAAGGATGGAAATTTATTTTAAAATGTAGAAACCTTGGTGAATCTTACTAGTCCTTCATATTCCAACTATAAATGTTTGGCGATATTTGGGCAAATCATTTTTAAAATAGAAAATCTATTTTTTGGAAAAACCATGGAAAATTAGCCCCTAAAATCATCCCTACGACTCTTATTGCAGAGCACATGAGTGAGTGTACAAACGAGGCATTGGCCTCCCTTATAAATAATGGTCTCACTAGCCTAAAATTAGGTCTAGGATGACCTGTCACTTTACCCTCTTAATTTACATTTAAATTGTTAAGGCACAATAGGGTCGAGTTTTACAAAGGTACAACAGGGCTTAATTAACAAATATAATATAAAAATATTATTCAACACTCCTTCTTAGATAGAATATTCTTCAAAGCTACAATATTTCAACATGGATTAGGGTTCATATGAATTAAAGGTAGTATGGGTTATATGTGAGAGGAATTAGGGCTATAGGATTATGGGTTATGAGTTATCGTGAATAAAGTTTATAAGGGTTACTTATAATAAGGTTTGGAGGTAAGGGGTCATAGTTGTTAGTTAAATATGGTTATAACAAATATACATGTAAGGGTTTATAATATTAAGGGTTAGGGGTATTAGGGTTAGGTTTTATATATTATAGGTTTAGGGTTATAGGGTTATATGAATTGAGTTTTATCTATATTACATAATATTATAATTAATGATTACATGTTAGGGTGTTTAAGACTTGTTATATGGGTTATGCATTAGAATATTTTAGGTGTTATAAGGGTGATTGAGGTTAGATCTTATAGGAGTTAGAAATTATTAGTTTCATGAGTTTGTTTTTATAATAGTTAGTGGTAATAGGGTCTTGGAATTAAGGGTTTTGAATAAGGGAATTTATGTTTTGGGGTTATAGGTTATTTTCATCAGGGGTTATATGTTAGGGTTTGTGAGTTATCTATTTTATGATGCTTAATTGTTAAGGGTTATAAATATTATTGACTATTGTTTAATGTCAATAGGAATTAGATGCTATAAGAGTTATGTATTTAGGTGTTCCAGGATACAAAGGTTAATAGTTATATGTGATAGGGGTTATTAGGGATATTTGAAATGTATGTTATAATGGTTATGGGAATAGACTGTATGGATTATGTGTTATAAAGGATATAATTATTAGGAGTATTATGTTATTAAGTCTTATGGATCAAAGAAATGAAAGGTGTAGATATTATAATGATTATGAGTTATAGGGATTATATATTATATGCATTTAGAGTTATATAGATTATTTATATCAAGGCTTATATGGTTTCCTAGTAGGGCATCATAAAGGTTATGGGTTATAATGATTATAAGGTTAGCAATTATGAATTATTAAGGTTAGAGAATAAGGATTATATATGTTATAGTATGTAAGGGTTATATGGATTAGTGTTTATATGGGTTAGGTGTTACTACGGTTATACAAGTTAAGGGACATATGAGTTAGTGGTTATGTGGATTATTGAGCTTAGGGATTATAGATTTTAGAGTTTAGGTTTACAATGGTTATATGGGTTAGAACTTAGAGGTTATGAGGGTTATATTTATTAAGGGTAGGATGCATTAAGGGTTATATGGTTGTGTTACCATGGTTATACAAGTTAAAGGACATATGTGTTACTGGTTATGTGTGTTATATAGCTTAGGGAATATGGATCATAGAATTTATTTTTATAATGGTTATATGGGTTAGAAATTAGAGTTGATGAGGGTTATACTCATGAAGGGCTATATGAATTAAGGGTTATATGGTTTAGGTTCCATTTAGGCAGTAGGGGGTTATAGGGTTACATATTACATAGGTTGAAGTTTATAGCGTTTAGAAGGTTATATGAATTAAGGATTATAGGTTTTAGGGGTTACATGAGTGGTGGGTAGGGATGAAAGGAGTTGAGAGTTATAAATATTATAAAGGATAGGGTATAATATGTGATGCAGACCTCCCTTCTCTCCTAAGGGCTGCGCAACATCTCGGTCTAGGATTGATCAAGAAATCAAGTCTGATTGAATCTCTGGGTCTCTGCTAGACCCCAAACCCACTTACACAGGTCCTTTCCCCAAATGCACAGGTCGTATGGGACCCGCGACTTCTCCCATTAGCGTTGTTCAAACCTCAATTCCAAACGGGTGCTAGCTCTTCTCTGCTAAGCCCTTTTTCTCATGCGACCATGGGTCGTGACCATGAGCCTAAACAAAGGCACATCATGATTTTGCGAGTTGGGTATTTATAAGTGAGTCACCCTAACTCTCCTGATCTCAAAAATCCTAAAAAGGGCCTAGTGGTTGCTAGCTCCTTCCTTACCCTCGTTCCATATGACCCCCAGCTTTGGCTTGGGGCTCAGCTTCCGAGCGCATCAGAATTTTGCGTATCGGGAACTCCCGATGCTTCAGATCTGATGGCCCAAATCCTTTCTCGATTTGGCGATCAAGATAAAGTCATGAAATTGGGTTTCACGAGTTCTCACAGGTCTACCCTTTGACCTTTCTAATGTGCGAGTTAGAGAAATGTCGACCGCTCGCCACGTGTCCCTTTGGATGGATGGTTTCGATGGATGTCAAGATTTAGTGACTTGCGACCCCAAGTCACAACTCCCTTCGCATTCCCGACTCCCGAAATGATGATATTTCCGAGCACCCAAATCCGACGGTTCATGCTCCTTTGGATCTAACGACTCATATGAAGTGCGATTTCACGTTTCGTGATTTCTCACGACTCAAACTTTGACTCCTCTAAATCATGAGTCATTGAAATGTTGATCTCTCTCCATGTGTCCTCCTTGACGATGGAAGGTCCTGATAATTTTAGGACTTGGCGTTTCACGATCTCCACACTCCTGTGCAACTCTAAAGGTTAAACCTCATGCACCTCCTCCGGATCCAACGACTATTGGTCCACACACCCAGATCTGATGCTTGAGATCTATTCTCCTCCTAGACGCTCTTCTAGGTGTCTAGACGTGAGATTCAATGGTCCATATCTTCCCCTCTGCAGCTGATATATGATTGATGTGCTCCTGCTCCTAAGCTTTGGCTTTCTTCCCCAATTTTGGAATATTTCCAACATTCAAAGGCCTCAACCTTTGATTCCTCTGTGAGCCCGATGACTTTGGGTCTCATCTGCGTTTTCCCTCCCGAGCTTTCAAACTTGAAATAAGTTATCCCTGTGCACACTCCTTGTTCTCTGACTAACCTTTATATGGTTGTCTTTCAACACTTTGTCTAAGTGTTTCCCTAGTGCACTCCTTGCACAGGTCTTCTTCCAGAGTATTCAACAACTCTGTTCCTCCTTGAGCTTCAATTGCTCAGACCTCAAAGGTCTCTATCCCTTCCACTCATCTAAGGGATATAAGTGCCCTCTTGGCGACTTATGCTCAAGCACTCCTTGCTGATGCGACCGAGTATTCAATAAATCAGTGAGTTTCTTCTCCTCGACACTTCGCTTCTCGCAAAACTCGAAACATAGTCCTCTTGTGCACTCCTTGCACTCACTCGATGCCCACCTGGTAGAGCTCTACAAAATATTCATCAATTTTGTCTCCCTGTGCCTTCTTTGCACAGTCTTACCTCTAAGGTTTCCAACAAACTTGAGGCTCCTCTTTGAATTTTCAATCATGTTGGTGTGCCCTCCTGGCACGTTCTTCCTTGACTCCTCAGATTTCAGACCTGCACTCCTTGTGCTAGCTACATAACTTCCTGTTAAGAACCAAATATCAATGTAGCATAGAAAAACCTTAGAATAAGTACTCAACGCCTTGAAAAAGATATAATTTCAGATAACAAGCCTCTTCGAGGGGCAACCTCCTTTTACCCAAAATAAATGTTCAAGTACAATATGATTCCAAATGAAAATGTCTCCTTGGTATATATAGGAGACTAGGAGGTATAATTACAACTAATGGAATAAAGACGACATAAATAAAATAACATTACTAATGTAATATGCCCCAATTAAGGGGTAATGAGCCAATACTGGGGCTTAACATGCCCTTCCCCTTGAGACAAGTGTTGTCCGCAATGCTTGAGTAACTCTGGATGCTTCTGTATAAAAGACTCATCTTCCCAAGTGGAATATTCAGCTGGTAGTTTCTTCCATTTAATGAGATACTCTGAAATGGATCTATTCCTCAGCTGGTAAATTCTTGTGTCAGTGATGGCTTCCGGCTCCAATATGATTTTTCCTTCCTCGTCAAGTTCTGGAAATATAGTTTGAACTGGGATCTTGTCACCTATAACCTTCTTTAAGCATGAAACATGGAAAACTAGGTGTACTCGTGAAGATACAGGCAACTCCAATTTGTATGCCATAGTACCAATCTTTTGCAACACCTTATAAGGGCCATAGTACTTTGGTGATAATTTATTATCCTTCTTGGCTTGCTTGAGGGACATCTGTTTGTATGTTGTAGTCTTAAAAACACCCAATCCCCTACTTCAAAACTTCTTTCACTACGATGTTGATCTGCTTGTTGTTTCATGCAATTTTGTGCCATGGTTAGGTTGTCCTTTAAGAATTGGAGAACTTGTTGTTGATTCTCGATGTGATCTTCCACTACTTGAACCTTAGATTTTTCTTTTAGAGAAGAAGTGATGGAAGGAGGGTGGTATCCATAAAGTGCCATAAATGGTGTCATTTTTGTTGCAGTATGAAAGGAAG
>ML817029.1:169435-192586 GCA_009831015.1 Picea engelmannii | reverse complement strand
TACTCTAACTGTCCATATACTGTATGCTGCTTGGTAACACATGAAGAAATATTAATAATTGTTAAGAAGGTGTAAAATTGTTTAAGCTTATAAACAACTGATTCACCCCCCCCCCTCTCAGTTGTATTAGTATTTCCAACACTCCTAATACCTCTCTACCTAAGATCTCTCTCTCAAGTCTCCTATTCTCTTGCCTCTCTTACAAAAATGAGGGCTCTATGAGCTTAATCCTCTTCACCGCCTTAGTGCCATTGCTATCCAGCTACTGCACTATACTCCTACGACTACCTTCTATAAATGTCTACCCCAACTTGTCTACACTCTGGGCTTGCTGCAGACAACCATTTAAGGCAACCATTTGGGTGATTGATGTTAGGGTTATAAGTATGGGGTATTATATGTTATAGGGAGTAAGGGTTATAAACATTAGGTGTTATAGGGATAATTTAATTCATATGGGTTATTGAGGTTATAAGTAGTATCATGGGAAATTTTTATAGTCTTTTTGGATTAGGGGTTACAGAGGTTAGGAGTTATAAGGATTGACGATTGGTGCTTATATGAATGATGGGATATATTTTTAAAGAGTTACAATGTTAAATATTGAAGGGTTTAAAGGGGTTTGGGTTATAGGGTTTCAATTCATTAAGATTGATTTTTTTGTTATAATATAAGGTTGATAAGGGTTATAATGTTAAATATTGAAAGGTTTAAAGGGGTTTTGGTTATAGGGTTATATGGTTTCAAGTCATTAATATTGGTTTTCGTGTTAATATAAGGTTGGTTTTCATAATTTTTAAGTATTTCTAACAATAGGTGTTATAGGGTTCATAAGAGCTAGGGATTAAAGGTTATAAACTTTAGGTTTTATAATAGTTAACCATTAAGTGTTATAATGGTTATAGTATTATGGTTATGGTTTATATCAATTATGGACTATAGTGGTCCAACATAAGGTATTATAGGTATTATCTTTAGTAGCTCGATGAAGTGTTTTAAATGACATGGGTTATAATTATTAGGTATTAGGAGTGATAGGAATTATAAGTATTAGTATAATAGGTGTTATGAGAATAAGGCGTAGGGTTTAGGCTTCATATGAATTAAGATTAATATGAGTTATATGTAAGATGGATTAGGGACTATAGGGTTAAGGGGTAGGGGTTATAGTGAATAGAATTTATAACAGTTGGGTATTAAAGGTTATATTGGTTATAGGCTTTATAAAGGATAATTTGTTCAGTAGCTATGACTTATAGTAGTTAAGCATTTATGATAATATGGTTTGGATGTAATGGGTTATAGGTTTCGATATTATAGAGCAGAGGGGTTGGTAGTTAAATGTGGTTATAGGGCATATAAAAGTAAGGGTTTATAGTATTAAAGTTTAAGAGATATGAGGGTTAAGGGTTTTATAAATTACAGGGTTATAGGGTTTATGTGAATCAATGTTTACCAAGATTACATATTATTATAATTATGGATTACATGTTAACGGTTTTAGGATTTAGTTATTATATGGGATATGTGTTATAATTGTTTTAGGTATTATAAGGGTGATTGAAGTTATAAGAGTTAGTTATTAATGTTAGGGGTATAGTTTTATAATAATTTATGGTTATAAGGGCTTGAAATTAATGGTTTATAATAGGGGTTATGTAGTTGGGTTATTAGGGTTAAGGGTTATGTGTTAATTTTTGTGAGTTATATATTTTATAAGCACTAATTGTTAAGGGTTTTAAATATTAATGATTTTTGGTTAATGGTATAGGGATTAAAGTCTATAGGAGTTATGTATTCTATGTGTTATGGAATACAAAGGCTAACCATTAGACGTCCTAGGGGTTATTAGGGTTATATGAATTGTAGTTTATAATAGTTATGGTTATATGGTAAGGGTTAGAGGGATTATGTGATATAAAGGTTATAATTATTAATAGTAATATATTTTGAAGGCTTAGGGATTGTATGAATGAGGGGTGGTAGGGATTATATTGATTAGGAGATATAAGGATTATAGAGGATATGTTTTTAGAGTTACATGTATTATTTATATTAAGTTTTTTATGGTTTTCTAATAAGATGCCATAAAGGCTAGGTGTTATAAAGATTATAAGGTTAGTGTTTATGAGTTGTGAAGGGTAGGGAATACGGATTATAGATGTTAGGATATATGGATTATAGAGGTTAGGGTTTAAAGAAATTATATGGATTAGTGGTTATATGGCTTTGAATAGAGGGATTATGAGGGTTATATGGGTTGGGGTCTATTTGAGTTAAGAGTTATATGGGCTAGGAACCATTTAGACCAATGGTTATAGGGTTACATATTTTATAAGACACATTTGTTAAGGGTCATAAATATTAGTGATTATTTTAGTGGCCATAGGGGTTAAAGGCTATAAGAGTTATGTATTTTATCTGTTAGAGGATATATAGGTTAACAATTAGATGTAATAGGGGTAACTAAGGTTATATTAATTGTAGCCTATAATGGTTATGGGATTATATTAATTGTAGCCTATAATGGTTAGGAGTATTAGGTTTTAAAGGATGAGGGATCACATGAATGAGGGGTGGTAGAGAATACATGGATTACGATATGATAGAGATTATAGAGGATGTGTATTTAGAGTTATATAGATTATTTCTCTTAAAATTTTTATGGTTTTAGTAAGGCATCATAAGGGTTAAGGCTTCTAAGTGTCAAGGTTTATGGGCTATGCAATGTTAGGTATTTTTTAGTGGATAATTTTCACTAGTTGACTTTGTTTTTACTTTTTTTTTTCAAAAGATATAATTCCTAATTGGTCATTTTCTATATTTGCCAAAATTTACAAATTTTAATAGTGAATTGTATTTTTTAATATAATATTCACCTACATATTTATATGTATGATTTTTTTGAAAAATACTATAATTAAGTATAATAAATTTAAATCCTTAAAAAATATCTAAATATAAGTTCTTAACACTCAGGGATCATAAAAATGAGAGTAGATGGTTGGTAGAGATAATAGGAAATAGAAGGTATACATATTGTAAAGGATATGTATTTAAAGTTATAGTATTTATATATCTTACTGTTTTTTTGTGGTTTTTTGGTAAGTCATCCTATGAGTTTAAGAGTTTAGAGGTTATGAGGATCAATGTTTAAGAGTTATATAATGTTAAGGGTTAAAATAATTACAATTTAGTGGGTATAGATTATAAATTTAAGAATTTAGTGAGTATAGATTATAAATTTAAGGTTTACGGGTTATAAGGGAAAGTGGTTGTTTAGGAATTATATAATGTTAAAGGTTAAAATAATTACAATTTAGTAGATATAAATTATAAATTTAAGGCTTAGGGGTTATAAGAGAAAGGGGTTGAGATGTATATGGTTAAAGTTATAGAGTTTACATGCAAAGGGCTATAGGAGATAATGGTTTTGTCTCAGAAATTAAGGATGATAAGTATTTGTGAATAATCATTAAAGTAGTTAAGTGTTATATCCTATTATTATATTAAAGTAGTTAAGTGTTATATCCTATTAATAATAAGTACGGGTAAAACAACTCCATCTCCGAAGGACGAGACTATGACTTCGTCAGAAGAAACCAGAGCTCGCTCTGGATATGTTCAACGGATATCTATTGGAAGAGAGGGGTAATACGCTATTGCCTCTTGGGGTTCTCCTTTCACTCTTAGCGGGCCATTCTTTACGCGGCTTCGCAAGCATGGTTACTATCTGTTATACAAAGCTTTGAAGTCACTATTCTGGTATAATACGGTATATATGAGGAGAGAATTATGATTGTTTTTTAAATCTATGAATAATTTATATATTCGAGCTTTTAAAAAAATCTTTAATTTAATAATAATTATAATTATTTATTTTAAAATTATTTTTATCATATAAAAATTTATTAATTATCCTTCTATTTAAAAAAATAAATTTAATTTAATAATTATTATACAGGTTGAAATTATTTCTATCATATAACAATAACATTTAACAGAAATGTATAATCTAATGGATAATCAGTTTAATTTTATAAATAAAATTCAAACTCCACATATAAAAATTTTGAAATTTAAAAAAAAATCATAAATAATATTAATTTAGAAAAATAAATACCAATAACTAACCATGAATTCTTTATTTGTTATTTATTTATTATAAAATTGATTATTAAAGTTTTGGGTCTTCTTATAACTGCACTTTTATTCAACACTCTATACACTTGCTCTTTGTTATGATGTTGTGTCCCTCAATCAAATACAAAAAAAACTTCTAAATACAATTATTATTTAAAAAACTCTTTCATAATAAATATTTAAAATGAATAAAATAAAAATACAAATATTTTTTTATTATTATTTTTGGAAATAATCATAAATAAAATAAATATAAAGTAAGTTTATTAAATTTTAGAAAAATAAAAACTCACACTTGGCAAAATGCAATGGGAGGAGATGTTTAAATAGAATTAAATAATATAAAATAAGTAATTCAAAATTAAATTATATAAAATAAAGTTTTAAAATAAATAATTCGAGATGTTCTTGAAAACAAAATCCCTAGGTGCGAAGATAAAATCCAAAATCCAAGGTACAACATTAGTGAGTGCAGTAATAAGTGTTCAACCTAAGATACAACATAAAGTAAAGTCCAATGATAAGAGTTTTACTATTTAATAATTTCGATAAAGCGGTGGGAAGTATATGGGTTTTGGGGTTTGAGGGTTTATTTTTTACGTGGTAATAAGTGTTCAACCTAACATACAACATAAAGATAAGAGTTTTACAATTTAATTTGGATAAATACGGGGGAGTTTTTTCCAAATCGTGGTTTTCTTAGTGGCCAGCCCTTTTGTTATACAATCTTACCCCAGTTTAATTTCACTCATTTGGGGCCTATTAAAGCTCAGCGTCCTGCCAAACTAGCATCATCTCACGAAACATAAACAGTGGTCTAAAATAATTTTAAAAAGCCAAAGTCCGCACAAATTAACTCTGCAGATTATAGTTATTATTATGAAATAAATTAAAAGTTAGTAAAGCGTTGTGGAATAACATGGAGTGAATTATCATCGGTAAAAGCAGAGCATGATTTTACACAACATTTTGAGTTAGAGTTAGGATTATACATCTAGTGGAGTTGGAAATGATCGAGGCAGAGCGTTTTCTGTTTAATTAAAGGTATGTTATTGGAGTTGGAAATGATTGAGGCAGAGCGTTTTCTGTTTAATTAAAGGTATGTTATGATTGAGTGAATTATCATCGGTAAAAGCACAACATGATTTTACACAACAGTTTGAGTTAGAGTTTTGATTATACATTTAGTGGGGTTGAAAACTAAAACACAGTGTGTTAAAAGAGGGAGAGGGTTTTCAGTTTAGATGTATTATTGAAAAAAAATCATTTAAATTAAATTAAAGGTATCATATGTAGAGGTATACACATATATTGAATATTAAATATGAGAGATTTTTTCTTTAACAGTTTTCAACTATCAATAAACTTTATCAACTTAGACAATCTTCTACTACCAATAAACTCTACCTATTCATTTAGAGAAAAATAATAAGTATAATTCATTTAGAAAAAATAAATTAAATATGATGGAAGACTATCAAACCTTCAACTATGAAAGAAAATAAATAAAACCTTCAATTATCAACAAATTTTAAGTTTAAGGATTTATTTGGATAAAAAAAAATAATATAATGAAATAATTGAAAATAAATAAAACTCTAAAATGCAATGGAATAATTGAAAATAAATAAAACCGTAAAATGTAAAGAGACAGTTAAAAATAAATAAAACCCTGAGATGTGTTAAGGATACTTGGAAATATATAAAATCTTAAAATGTATTAAACTAACATAAACTAATATCATATCAATAAAAATCAGTCAAATAAAATAATGAAATAGGAAGGTATTTGAGAGGAGCCCAACAAAAAAAAAAACCAAAAAAAATTATGACAAAGAGAGACTTACCTGAACCATTGGATTGAAGAATATAATCCTTACTTATTCCTTTTTCTTTGTCCATCTATAAACAATGAAAAAAGCTTCAAAAAATCTTAATAATTGTTCTGAAAAATAAAAAAAAAACAAAAATAACATAATAAATATTCTATCGAGAAAATTTTAACAAATTTTAATAATTATTTTTTCCAAGGAGAATTTTAACAAAAATAATACAATAAGTATTCTATCCAGGAGAATTTTAACTTAAAAAGAAACTGAAATTTAAATATTAACAAATCAATTTAAAAAATAACCCAATGTAAATTCACCTACTTATGAATATTAACATGGCAGGGATTGGTGTCCTCATTTCTAAGCACTGCCCTTTACTCCCAAATTACATTTACCAGAAATTAAATAATAGATATTTTTGATCAACTTCAACGTCTGATGCCCAAGTCAAGAGTATTGAGCAGTCTTTTTCTTCTTCTGCTGCAGATCAAGACGCCTCTTCTGCTGTTGTAAATCAGGATGAGGTGTTGCCTCCTCCTCTTCCACCGTTCCAGAAGCTGCGTTCCAACGGTGATCATGGCCACTCCCATCAATCGATTGCCTCCCCTTCTGAAGCTGGTGCTTCCGTTGATGAAGGCGGCTCCTCTTCTCTTCAAGGGATGTTCTCCTCCTACTCTTCCCATCTCTTCAAGGGATGTTCTCCTCCTACTCTTCCACCGTTCAAACCGTTTCCGATGCTCTTACAAACACAAATGGAGATACTACTGCGCTTAAAGGAGATAATGTGGACATCGATCTAGACGGTCTCATAGAGAAAATATCCCCACGCTTGGAATTCATCGCTATCATTGATATCTATATCAGCATGGACACCTGCAGATTGAAAACACAGTTTATAGGAAAAAAAAATTCCAGTGAAAAGAGGAGAGAGCTCGAAACCCTAATAGTCCATACCACACATACCATCGTGAAGAAGAAAAGTAGAGCAAAGAAGGAGTGGGTTATTTAATTTGATTAAAATAAGAAAAACGTGGAGAGATGAATTGGTAAAGATTACCGCAGCATCATCTTTAGAGCCGTTGGGAAACAAAACGGTAACTATAAATTTTAAATTTACACTCATTTATTTACCACGACATTATCTCTAGAGCCGTTGGCCGTTGGGAAACAAAGAGCCATTCGGAAACAAAACGGTAACCATAAATTTTAAATTTACATTCATTTATAACTATTGCATAAATGTGTTATGACTAGCACAACTTCAAAGTGGTTGGTGAATGCCTAAATAAGACGGTTGGGCGATCCAATATGAAACACACGGACAGAAACGCACATACAGTTGAAACGCACATAGAGTTGAGGAAATCCAAAAATTAAATGTGGTAATTTTAAAGGTTAATCAGTTAAACCTAGCAATCATATGGTGGTACAGTAATTTCTTAATATGATTAGGTAAATGTTAAAAAGTAAACACATTAACTGATGCATTAAAAAATACAAGAAAGTTATGAAGCATCTTCAATTGTTAGCCATCAGAATAGAATTTTAGATTAAAAGGTGATTAATTGTGCCCATCTTCAATAGATATACGCAACATCAATGACCATGAAAAAATATTTATCTACCTGACATGAATTGATCTACTAAAATCTTGAAACTAATGAAACATAAATAATCAAATCATATTTTTAAACTAGTAAAATATAAAAAAATCAAATCATATTTTTAATACTCAAAATAATTATTTAATACTGAAATATATAATTTATAAATAAATATAATATTTATTTCAATAACATTATAATTTTAAAAGAATTATATGAATATATATATTTTAAAATGTTATGATAATTTATTATGAATTTTAAAATAAAGATACAAGGTTTTAAATTAAGTAATATGTTAAAATTGAAACTAGTGAGACGTGTTAGTGTTTTTACTTTGTTCACAATTTGATTAAAAAAATATATATTAATAATTTTTTTTATCTTATTCAAAATATTATATTAATGAATTTATATAACATTTATTTATTTATTTTTTTAAAATAAAAAGGGGGTAGTACCTTCTATATTAGATAAGCACAGAACTTAGACAAAAATACAGAGTCATGGCTAAAAACCACCAAAAATGTTGCCGGTATCCGGAAACCAGCATAACTGAGGGGCTGATAGCAGTTTTAGCAATAATACATATGGTTGAGAAGCCCCTGTCCTGCCCGGAGGAAACCAGGACAGGTGCTAATGGTCCAGGAGTACATAGAACAGAAAAGCAGTAAACAAAAGCCAGGAAACAATAAAACCTAGTCACCCGGTGCTCCGTCGCCTTCACCCGCCTGCCAAGTGGACCCCGCCAGAATAGCAAACTCCTACGCGCACAGGGGACACTTTCGCTGAGCTGGAGCACCGGAGAACGCGCCGAGGAGAATGTCTATACGCTGGCTCATGAGGAGCGTCCTAAGTTCCATGTCCGCCAAGTGGCTACGGAGTTCGAAGACCAAGGCCAGGTGTTCATCGCTAAGGAGAAAACCATGCAATCCGCCACCCAAGCCGCTACGGGGAGCAGTCCCCGAATCCATAGCCTCATCCATGTTAGCCGCTACCTCCCTCTGCTCCGCGCTAACCTCAGTATCCGCAGTCTTCTCAGCATGAAACGATGACAAGTCGCCCGGCCAGGGAGTTTCTTCAATGATACAGCCTGGGAAGTCGTCTTCTCTGGCCAAAGCACGAACGGAGCCCTCCATGGCTCGGGGCTCCTCAATGCATAGCAGGTCACCCATGGACGGGTCCTCCTCCACAATGCAGGTGGGAAGCGCAACCTCGGCTCGGCCTCCCTCACATCGCTCAAATTAGAAATCAGACCTTCCCTGCTGCAGCCAGCCCTCTGCTCAGCAATAGTGTCGAGCAACATCCGCCGCTCAGCTCGAGCCTTTTTGCGAAGAATGGAGGACGCCAAAGCTAGAGCGCACTCCAATTTCTTCTTCCTCCGACACTGTGCCTTGTGGGCGTCCCAGGCCGAGCCCCGACGAGGCCTGGCACGCTCTCTAACCATTGAAACCGGGTGGTGAATGCAGGTGCCAAGAAGATGCAGCGCAAGACTGAAAGTCCCGGACGAGAATGACAGCAAGTGCAAATCGCGAGCAAGCCGTCTCAGACGAGTTTTTCCCGAAAACAAAAAGCCCTGGAAGGCCTCAACAAGGTGCAGAGAAGAAATGGTGAACGTCCAAGTGAAGAACATAGCAAACCCGCTATGTCCTGGCTCAAAATAAAACCCATAACTAGGCTCCAGCGTCATCCGTCCTTCCAAATCCATGTCCGATCTGAACTCGCGAGAGGTGTAAATGGTCGCGCGAGGGAGCCTCGCCTTCGTATGATCCCTGCTATGGCCGTCCACCATCGTTAATGCTAATGCGTGGGTGGCGACCATCAACAATTAAACCTACACTTAGTGCATGTCCCGGTGTCACCGCCTCGGTGCCTCGTGTCACCCCATCCGGGGTATATAACATTTATTTTTAAATTATTGATTTATCTCCAATATTATTGAATCATAATGTAGAATTGTAATTTCAATAACTTATAAATTTAACTCAATTCTTAATGTCTATTACTTTATAGTGTTTAATTTGAATTACTACGAGTGTTTTTGTTAATAATATTTTAAAGTGAGTATTTTTATCTTCAAGGATTTAAAATGATCTTTTATTTATTAAGAATACTAAGTTAACTATTCTTTTTCTAATTACATGTTTTTTTATCAAATGGTTTTTTTTAATAATGTTTAGCACATAATATTGGTATTGAGATGGACATTTTGAAGTCCAAACAAAATCATATTCAATTTAGTCTTTGGAGTCATATTGTGTTATTGTTTCTCTAAGTGAATATTTTTTTCTTCAAGAATTTAAAACGATTTTTCATTTATTGAGAATATTAAGCTTACCATTAAATAATAACTATTTTTTTTTTCAATCACATGTTTTTATTTTTATCAAATAGTTATTTTTAATAATATTTAGCACATAATATTGGTATTGAGATGGACATTTTGAAATTCAAACAAAGTCATATTGTGTCATTGTTTCTCTAAGTGCATATTATATTCTATCAAATTCCTTTTAAAATTATAATAATGAAGGGATTTATCACGAGTAATTTAATTAAACCTTTTGAATTTAAAAATCTTTTGGATTTTTTTTATAATTATTTCTATACTCAACATGAAGTTGAAAAGTGACATTTAAATAAAATAATAATAATAATAATAATAAATTCAATTTAGAGCATACATTAAGTTTCTTATTACTTGAATATGTGCTTTTTACATCAGTTAAGAGGGAGATGTGTAACTTAATATAGAGTTAAGAAGTAAAATTAAAAAAACAAACATTATTAACAAAAATATTTCAACCCCCACCACAAATAAAAATTTCAATGTACATCTTAAATTTTATTTTATATGATGATTATTATTGATGGTGGTGGTGGTTAACCTCCATCATCATTGGTCTATGAGACTTTAATGATTGAAAAAATTGAGAGAAAGGTTCCAAGATCACTAAACTTTCATGGTTTAGAAGGTTAGTGGGTATTTTGACAAATATTTTTAAATTGAGATCTAATTTGGGTGGCACTCTAGGAAAAAGTGTTTTTCATATTCAATCCTCTTGCTTTCACAATGGTGACATGTATTCTTTCCTACCACTAATCTTTGGATGGCTTAGAAGGTTAGTGGGTATTTTGACAAATATTTTTAAATTGAGATCTAATTTGGGTGGCACTCTAAGAAAGTGCTTTCCATATTCAACCCTCTTGCTTTAACAATGGTGACATATATTCTTTCCTACCATGGTGTTTTGGGGATTGCCCAATGTCTAGTATCACTATGCAACTCATGAGAATTAGTTCTTATTTTAGCTTACAGTTAACCACTTCCTTATAATATCTTAGTTTTATTTTATCTTGTAATTCTTTATCACACCATAGATTCATCTGTGTACAATAACTTCTTTTATTCCCAGCTTAGCTATTGGTGATTTTGGCTACCTCTTGTCATCCACCTTGTTTATCTTGTTCTTGTACATTAATGTAATTCTCATTAATCCTAATCATTAATCAAATAAGCTATTAACCATAAAATGATCTATGAACATGGATGAATTCTTTTGTAAAATTACTAATAAAGTCATAATTTATAATTGCATTTCTAGTTTTCTTTAATAAAAAAATATTAAGTAGAAAACTACTACATAATTCATATTTCCCATGTATACTATTTTTTGAATAATAATAATAATAATAATAGCATTATGCATGCTAATTTTGAAAGTTATCTAGAAATTAATTTTCATTTTCATGGTATGTTTTCATGTCGGTATAGCTAATAATCATCAAATAATGTCATGCCACGATAACTAATAATCAAAGAAGTTTTAAGGGTCTTAAATAAATATCATTTAACAAACTTAAAAAGAAAGAGAAATCCCCATAGAATATTGTTCTTCCCCTCTTTATGAAGACTTGTTGGCAATCTTAATCAAGCATCATCTACAAATTCAAAAATGCTCATTTAATGATATAAAAGGATCCTCTGAACCGCATAAAGTTTCTTGTTCTTAATAGATTTGTAGGTTACTTAGAAAAGAAAATTAAGCTAACTTTGTGGCCACTTCCTTGTATAAAATAAGAAATCCTAAGCTTTTCATATATTCATGGTCACAATTCTTCTACATTTAACACTTAGAAAATTATTTATAAATAACTAGCTATGTATTTCATAGAATTTTAAAAAGTATCGAACTTACGATAACCACCATTAGCACTCAATAGTTACACAAATCTCACTTACCAAAACCAATTCCTGGGTTTTTCATTTTCTAGAACAACCTCAAACCCTCCACACATCACCCATTCTAAACATACCAATAAATTACAATAGTCTATGATATCGCATTTTATTCAATAATTTTGTCAAACACTTGGTGTGCATCCTCCAATCCTCTTTCGAGACTTCAACTCGATGCATCCCCACAGAAGAGGTGTATAAATATTTGACTCTTATAGGGAAATAATCTCCTCTATTTTATAAATGATCCATTCATCAGCGCCAAATTCCCTTGCCATTGCCAACTCTCATGGTCCCAATTGATTTCCTCCGAGACATATTCAGGAAAAAATTATTTCCCTAAGACCTCTAAGTTGTGTGGGTCCATAACTAGTGTTAGATTGCAGAATGTACTCAACATGGATTTTACCATCTGAGGGTAAGTATCCAAAATTAGTGAAGCTAGCTTCTTCCATATCACATGTATCATTCAATTAAGATTCATGTATCATTCATTTAATATTTCCATCCTACAAAATTTATGTATTCTCCAGGTACCCCTCACTAAACCATGAATTACACAATCAATTTATAATCCCCCTGAGGCTGGCCACCTCACCCCCCCTTGCAAAAGTGCCAAATTTTCCCTTTATTTTATTTATTTAATTCTTATTATTCATCCCCCTTGTCTAATTATGTCCTTTTATTTTAATTATTCATTTTTCTTAAATAATTTCTTTTAGATAAAATAGCAATATTTTGAAGAGCCCCCTAAAAGAGGGTAATTACCTTAGGAATTAATTAAACCATAGATCATTAAATTTTTCCTTAGCTTAATTCAACATCTAGAAGGATTTAGCTATTGGGGAGTAAGGTCATCCCACCTTAGTGTGTCCCCCTTATAATTAATCATAAAACCATATATTATGCAATTAGAGACTCCACTTATCTATTTAAACTCCATGCCCCAGTTGAGAATCCACATCTATATTGAGACTCCATGCCTTAGTTGAGACTCCATGTCTCTATTAAGACTCCATACCTCAATTTAGACTCCACATCTCTATTGAGAATTTATTCGTTATGGCCCATACTCGTCTATTGGAAAGTTGGAAAGGCTTTCCCCGTATCTTGCACATACAAGCACCACACATATATCACATAGTTAAATATCATATATGCAACATAATACTTAATTGTACAATATTACCAGATACCCTCCACGACTATTCATTATTTGACTCCCAATTTGGAGTTTTCCCCAATAGCCATATCCATATACATCCTCCTCAGGTAACCAATGTCCTGCACCACACAAGTCATGCCACAAAATATAGATATATAATTTAAGAAATATAATATTACTAAATTTCAAATGTTTCCATTAAACTTTCATGACATTTAAATTTGGCTTCCATAACCTTCCTCTTCCTTTAATCAACTTCCACCTAGAAGTCATGTAGATCATGTCTACCTGACACAAATTAAAATTGCTAACAACATAAGTTTTCATTACATAAACAAGAAATAACATATATCAATCATAGTGTATATGCTAATTTACTCACAATTTAAATTGTCACTGCCTCATGTCAATTAAGTACATTTCCCCAAAACACAGTCATTAAACTCTTCATTTAAGCTTTGGATTGACCTCCTAATCATTTCTCAAAGGAGAGTTAGGAAAGGAGGGGAATTACATACTTCCATCCTTAGAACAAAACTCGGCCTCAAGTTTTTTATAAAGTTCCTAAAAAACTTGTGCTCTACAAATCAAAATTTGAGTTTAAAAAAATTAAAGTCTATCATAGATTTGATTTTAATCTAGATTGTTCAAACTCCTCCATCGACTTGTGTTATAGAAAAAAATAGGTTTTACCTCACTTGTAGGTGATGAAAGTGTTATGATATTTCAAATGTTGGCTTATCTCAATATTATCTCATACAATATAAAGAGATCAAGATGAAATGCCACATTAAAAAAAGGAAAAAGATCCCCAAAAATAAAGCAAGAATAGATTTTCAAAAAAATTAATTTCAACATTATAAATGTATGCTCTCAACACTTTTCAGAAGTCGCACCATGGCATATCCCAACATGTATAACAATCTAACACTGATGGAGCCCTTTGGAGTGCCTCATACTTTTTGAAAAATGGGTAGAAGTTGTTGAACTATACATCAAATGGAAATGCATTCTATCACTCCATGGCATGTCCCAACATGTATAACAATCTAACACTGAGGAGAGCCCTTTGTACCCCCTCATACTTTTTGCAAAATGGATAGAAGTTGTTGAACTATACATAGAATGGAATTGCATTCTATCACTCCATGGAATATCCCAACATGTATAACAATCTAACACTGAGGAAATCCCTTTTGAGTGCCTCATACTTTTTATAGAAGTTGTTGAACTATACATTGAATGGAAAATGCATTCTACCTTGGTGAATCACTAGTTGATTCAAATTTAAATTTGCATAGTTAACAATGGTTCATTGTTTCCCAAGGCAGAACCATACATGTTTTAATCCACATTCATTATGTTAGGATTTACCAACTACATTCCAATATGTTTAAGTATCAAAGTGGGATGATATAGAATGGTATTTAAATATGCATACTATCTTTGTAATTTACAGGAAACCTTTTTTGCTTGGAGTTGGTTTAATTATTTTGCATGTATGTTCTTCTTGTTGACTCTAACTTGAGGTAGGTAGTTATAACTTTGCTATGTAGGAATTTATGCATGGAATAAGTTGGATCCTTGGTGGTGGCAACCTTAAAATAACTATACACAATTATTTTAGTATAACAATAGTTTGTACTATATCTTCCAATCATTTTTACAAGGGTTTCATTTGATCGCATGATGCATATTGAATAAGAAGCAATATTTCCACTTCTTATGATAGCGGAAAATATATATTGAAATTTGAAATTGGTTCAAGAAAAAAAACATAAGTTGAACTGCATCATAAAAAGTTGCTTGTGAAATACTTTCTAACTTCTAAGTGAGATATTGTAAAGAATATATGAGTCACACTAGTAAAAAGCACTTGGGACTAGATTTTGTCTAGTCAGAGGTGGATAACATGCTAATGTAGATGAATTTTAAATTTGTTGGAAGAAATGGTTTATTTATGGGGGAGGAGAGTATTCGCCCATCTGAATTTTTATCCCCCATTTTTAGGGATAACTAAGGAGATAATGTCTCGAGGTCCTCTGGTTGCAACATACATGGAGTGTCGAGGGATAGATCTACTTGTGATGTCCACTTACATAGATGGAGACCCATGCCAGCACCACATTTCTCCGATTCATCATGATGGCATTCACCACATCATCTTGTTTCTAGAAGACAATGGGTCTTTCTCCATGAGGTACAAGTTAAGTATTGTGGTAAGTGTCACTTTAATATGTTCAGATGCCTCAAGTGTCACTTTAAGTGTCACTTGAGGCATCTGAACATGTTTCATTTAAAGTTCCTTTTTTATTATAGAACGTCATCTTGGAAATTATGCTCTTTTTCTTGGTTCACCTTGGTGGTTGACATTGTGCCCTAGTAAGTGGTCACCCTTGGGGAACATGTTTTCTAATGGGTGGTCTCATTGATGAGTCATCATACCATTCCCAATCATGCTTATGATTTTTTATACTTTATCCTTTTCGTCACCTTACATTTTGGGATTTTTGGGTGTACTGACCCAAGAAGGGATTGTACCTCATTTCATGGGAAGAAGGGGCTAAAAGCCCAGGGGGAATGTAGCTGGAAAAAAGATAAAAGCCAAAATTATAACCTTTTAGACGCTTTCCCAAAGAGGTATTGAGAAGAATGAAACATTTCCCTTAAAATATTTGAAGACCTTCAAAAAAAAAATTCACATATATAAATGTCTCACTTGTTGAGGGATATACACAACTGTAGTATACCCTTTGATTTACCTATACGACACTTTGTGCACCTCTATATTCAAGTGACATTGTGGTACTTATTTCAAGTCTTATGTTACCCAATTTTAGTACCCAATTGTTTTGGACTTTAATAAATTTATCACAATAAATGGGCTTGGAAAAAGGATGCATTGAAAATGAAGGTGCAACACAACCTCTACAAAGGAACCCATAAATGAGACAATACGAACCCTTGTATGTCATGCACCTCATGCCCAAAGGTATTACCCCCATCCAATACATCTTTTTTACATGGATTGGAGAGGGTACAACTAGGAAACACCTCTTGACTTGAGGAATGACTCACCCAATAGGTCAACTTGACAACCCTCCCATACCTAAACTTAGAAAGTTGCATACGGTCTTTGAGTGCTTGTTTAATTTGATAATGTAGTTTTGATGTAGATGTTTAGGTGGCTCTTGTACTAAATGTGACTTTACTTTCCATGATACATTTTACATGAGACCCTTGGAGGGCACACTCATTTGTCTTTGCAATACCTAGCTTGGTGGATGATTTGGAGGAACAAGAATAACTTGGGCATTTATTGGGGCTTGAATCCTACAGTTTGGATTACATGACCCACACCTTGGGAGTATCCAGAAGATGGATGTTTCCTTTGGAGGAAAGAGAGGACAACTTGAAGGAGGATACCTATCCCTCATTTTCGCAACGTTTAACCTTGGAAAGTCAGAACGTCTCTCTCTTGGGCTTGACATCATGATTTGGGGCTAGGGTTTGATGATCGTGGTGATGATTTGATGAATTGGCATGCTTGATGGAGAGAAGACCCTAGATCATGAAGGGATGGATTTTGGAATCCCAACAACTTCCTCTCCAAGCTCAACGTTTTTCTAAAAGTGCCAAGATGTCACCCAATTAAGGCATGACATCATGTTTTTAGGGTTTCTTTTGTGAAAAAATCATTTTAATTTTGTAAAGGGGAAAAATAAAGGAGGCCGACCTTCTTATTTTTTGGTTTAACCTAATGTTATGTGGATAAACATTATATTGAGGTCTTTTATACATAAGAGACCAAATTATTTTCATTTTAACATAGCTCTCTCATTAGAGAAGACTACTTGGCTGAAATTTGCGCCCTATTTGGGAATTTGATCTATATCTATCTCTTGTGCAACTCTTTTGGATGCTTGTATTGGTATATTGTGGAGACAAGGTGGTGTGATCCACTTGGAGGCTTGTCTTTTGGCATGTGGATGGAAATTGCTTGGTAAACTAGGGTTTTTTTGTTATCTTTTGAAATTGGTAAGGAAATTTCTGCATTTTGCTGATATTTTCTTCTTGTTTCATGATATTCTCATATAGAACTCTTGGAGGAGTATAAAGGAATACACCCTCCACCAAGCTTCATCTCATTTGTTATTTGATAAGTCATTTTACAAGGTTTCTAGGAGGAGTAAAAGGTCTTACACCCTCCTAGATTTACCTTTGTTGGTTTTGCATGCTCTAAGGAGTAAAAGGGTTTACAACCCTAGAGATATTGTGGATCCCAATATTATAAACAAGACTCCATTTACCCAATATATTTAAAGAACTAATCTAAAAATTGCACTGGAGACTTAAAATACTTGCATTGAAAAATGTGTTTTATTGAGATATGTCAATTGTCTAAAGTGGAATCAATTTTATATGCTTTTAGCTTACTTGAGCCACTAGGGCATCTAGATTTTCTAGGTATCTCTTGCTGATGTAAATTTTTTTTTCTACAACCATTAGGGATGCAAAAAAACACTTTTAAACTCTTACTTTACTCACTAATCTACCATTGGAATCTGCTTACAAGTTTTTATTGTTAATCTACTTAGTATTGGTTATTTGTTGGGCAAGTTGTTTGTTGATTTCTTTGAGTAGAATTTGTTGTTGTAGCAATATTTTTCTACAATCACTTGAATGTTACAATAATTATCTGAAAACACTACCTAAAATTCCTCTATTGTCAATAAAGTCTTTCTTCATTATACTTGAGTTAAAAGTCTAGGAATTGCTAGCTTAGTCTCTTGCATCTCTAATAGGATTTCAGTGATAGATTTTGCTGAAATAATGTAACTGCAAAGTGCATTCTAATTATTATTTGATATATTATTCATTGGATCAATCCCCATTGTGGATTGATCATGTCGGCTACTATAAAGGACCAAATCCCATTTTGTGGATTGGTCATAATGTAATTGTAATAGGAAGAAAGAGAAGTCGGCCCCAGAATATATTAAAGAAGCCCCAAAATATAATAAAGGTGGTTATAACCACCTAGAAGAAGAAGTTGGCCTTGCCAGTGAAAAGACACTTCTACACGTGCCAGACTTGTATAAATAAGAAGGCTAGCACCTCACTTAGACACACACTCACTTGTTCATTGAGAGGCAAGTTTCAGAGCTGCAGTCGGAGAAGAGAGAGAGAGAGAGGTGCATATTTGGGAGAGGACTTTATGTACTTGTTTGAGTTATCTCTTGGCATTGTATTGGCTATCTATAATAAGGAAGTTTTGTTGGGTTTTCTGACCCATGAGGGTTTCCCAGGATAAATGATGTGTCTCTTGTGATTGTGTATTTCTCAGTGATTCTATCTTATGCTACTGTTATCTATTGAAATGAAAAGAACTATAATAATGGCTTAAACATTAACATGGAATTAGAGCCAAGATGAAGAGAGCATCTTTCACAAGAGAAAAGTAAAAAATGTCACTGTTGTCGTACATTCAAATTAGGGATTTTTGTTGGTGAGGTATTTTAGCCCTAAAATCATCTAGAAAAGTTCACCCTCCCTCAAGGATCATTTTGGCACCATCAGCACACCTTTTCAGTGGCTATATCTCCTGGAAAGTGAAACCCTAGTTTCACAAAGTACTAGAAAACCAGAAAACTAGAGTACCAGAAGTACCAGAAGTACCAGAGTACCAAGAATACCAGAAAACCAGAAGCACCAGTCCTGAAATCCACAGATCAAGTTTGAGGGGGAAAAGTGGATTTTCAAAAATCTGACTGCACCAACTTACTTGCCTCAGCTCAGTGCATCTATCCCCTTGATCAGAATTTCAAATTTTGAAGTTTGAAAAAATAGGGTTTCCTCATAAAAACCTAAGTTGCAGTTGTAGTCTTAGAATCAGTTGCAGTATCAACTGTAGTTGCAGTATCAGTTGTAGTTGCAGCCGTAGTACCAGTTGCAATCACCCTTGAAGTTTTTAAGAGTTGGTAATGTTTACCGCTGCTGCCAGATGGTGACACTACCTACAAATACTATCAGAGGTATGTACTCACATATGTTTAAATGGTTAAACCTTAAATATTATTTGCAGGAGAAGGGATCTCTAGCCATAGATCCAAAAGGATCTCAAGATCCAACACATTCAAAGGAATGATGCAACCTAGGTGTGATTATTATGATATGCATCCATTTGTTATATTGATCAATGTTGCATGTTGTAGCTATGACCATCATTATAACCTTTTCTGAGTCAAGGTATTAGATGGATTAAAAGTTGAGATCATAGAGCTTATCCTCTAACCCAACCTTATGTCAAGATAACATATTGTCTTAGTATAGAATACATGTTGAATAAAGCACTCATCATCTTGAGTGAAGGAGACTCGGAAGAAAAGAAAGCACTCATTCATGAGGACAAGGCTCCAGGTTTAATTAATCAAGTTAATAAGATTCAAAGGTACACATGACAAGTTGATGATTGTAGTTGATATAGCAGTCTTTGTAAAGTATCATACTTAATATCATGTGAGCATATAGAGGTAAATGCTTAACGTAATCATTTGTCTGATACAACTAACACCTCCTCTAGGAAGAATCTTGTGTGTTAGTTCCAAGTTTCCATGGAGGAATGTTTGATCACAACACTATGAGAGTGTTGACCTCATTTCATATTGTATTCCTTACCTTTAATATTTGCTTCAGACAAATTACAAGCGATAGCTCTAAAGGAGCTACTGTGATGATTGTTCATGATATTGCTTTATATTATCAAAAGGATATTATTATTGCTTGTTGTTTTGTTGACCTTGCTCCAGGTCATAGGTAATAACCCTGAGGAAGCTATAGTAAAGGTTGCAGAAGGCAACGTGCTAAAGGAGAGACCATAAATTAAGAAATCATCATTGGAAAAGAAGAAGGTGGCTTGCATAAGCTAAAGGGTCACTCAGAAGCTTCCATGACCCATGCCATTGAGAATCCATGTGAACTTTGGCATAGAAGATTAGCTCACATTAACTACAAGGCGCTACCATACATATGTAAAGCGGTCACATGTTTACCAGAACTCAAGGTTGACCATGAAGGCGTATTCAATGGATGTGCACAAGGGAAGAACATCAAGAACCCTTTTCCGAAGAGAGACAGTAAAGCAGAAGGAGTTCTAGAACTCATTCATTCAGATGTGTGTGGCCCAATGCCATTGTCCTCCATTAGTGGGTATGTATATTATGTATCACTTATTGATGATTATTCTCATAAGACCTGGTTGTATCTCTTGAAATCTAAAGATGAAGTGTTCAACAAATTCAAGGAATTCAAAGCCTTGATAGATAATCTTTATGAAAGAAATATCAAGATAGTCAGGTCAGATAATGGAGGAGAATACACCTCAAAAGAGTTCGTGAACTTCTGCAAAGATGTTGGGATCAAGAGGGAACTCACTACTCCCTATAATCCTCAACAAAACGGTGTGGCTGAAAGAAAGAAAAAAAAAATAATGGAATCCATGAAGACCATGATCCATGATCAAGATCTTCCTATGTGCTTATGGGCAGAAGCAACAATGACAGTCATATATGTGAAAAACTGATTATCCCATAGTGCACATGGGTTCAAGACCCCGGAAGAGATGTTCACCAGAAAGAAGCCAGAGGTAAGCCATCTAAAAATATTTGGTTGCCCATTATTTATACATATACCGAAAGAGAAAAGAAACAAGCTTGAACCCTCAGGAAAGAAGGGAATGTTGGAATATTGGTTGTTGTCATTGATGCCAACCCTAGTCATGGGTTTTGGACTGCAAGATTGATGAAGGTATTTGGACATGAAGGAAAATGCACATGCATATACAAAAACCATGGATGGATAATATACATCATGTTGTTTCCAGTGGTATGTGGCATGTCAGATGGATCCTCATGGTTGAGGAGAAATGAATTTTTGAAGATGACAAAGTGAATTGAAGAAGGAAGTACATGTAGGCACTGAAGATAATTAAAGAAAAAAATTACAAAATAAGAAAGTGTCAGGTCGGCCCTAATGTTAAAAGGAAGTGACATAAATAGTATAAATCAATATAATTATACATTCATTTGACACACAAGTCGAATTTCAGAGAAAATCAGAAGTAAAGAAGGCTAGATTTCAAGAGAGGATGAAGTCTTTTGGTGATGTGTTCTAAGGTATGTTATTTTCAGGTCATCTTACCATTTTTTCTATAACTTTTTTTTAGAACGATTAAGATGGTGAAATTGCTATGGTATTGAGAAGAAATATCAAGGTACCTATGGTAAAAGTTTTAGATCTTGATTCACTATAATTATGGAGATACACTCCGTGGAAGATAGGGTTTTTGACCAGTCCTGAAGCTAGTCAATAAACAAGTGTTCCGGGTAAAACAATCATAAATTATTCATAGAGAATCCAAATGATGTGGGAAAAATTACATTGGAAATAGTACGGATTGTAGTTTCTTGTGTACGAGTTTCAGAATCTGATGTTAAATATTGAGCACGAGGAATTCTGTACAAGTTCGGTCTCCTGAATAAACCATAATTGAACAAGGTTTACCATTCTCTCTATAACTTCTTTTTGGGGAGGATTCAAGGAGTTAAACTTTGAGAAGTTTTAGAGAATAAACTGAATAATATTATCTACAGGATCAGAGTATTCCAAAAATTGAATAATTGTATAAATTGGAGAAGTCTCAGGAAGCATTATCAGGTTCTATGTGATGGTTGGTTGATGGTGATGATTTAATGTGAAGTTTTATTATCTCTCGTATATTCTTGGGCAGAAGGAAGGGGCAAGGATGGAGAGTTCAACTCTCTCTTGATATTTTAAGATTGTATCTTCCTATTGGAGGTTTATCCCTCCCTTTACACTTGGAAGTTGTAGCTACCTTTGGAAGTCATTACTTCCCTTGAACAATAACTATTGATTATTTCTCATATATTGTGCATGGTGTATTGTGGTGTATTGATGTAACTCTTATAATATTGTTCATTTCTCATTGGATATAATTGAATGGTTTAATTATAAGTTGAAAAAGGTTTTAAATTGTACTTGATACTGATTCACCCCCCTCTCAGTTTCAACAATTGGTATCAGAGCAGGTTGCCTTCAGAACAGTTTAACCAATGGAAGGAAAATCCTAAGCAGAGATGGATGACCATGACAACATTTCAAATGGGATTCAAAAATTTGATGGAAGAAATTATGCATACTGGAGTGATAGAGTGAAAACTTACCTAACGGCTTTGGGAGTAGACATTTGGTACTCAGTTGTGAATGGCTATGTAATCCCAAAAAATGCTCCAACCGATACAAATGAGAAAATGCTTATGAGTTGTAATTCAAAAGCTAGACATGTTATTTTAGCATCATTGACACCAACCATTGCTATCAAAGTGATGGGTTGTAGCACTGCTAAGGATGTATGGGACAAACTCAATAGCATCTACGAAGGTGATCCAAAAGTTAAGCAGGTCAAGCTTCATTGACATAGAGCAGAATTTGAAAATTTGAAGATGAATGAAAAGGAAGATATTGCAACCTATTTTCTTAGAGTTGATAAAGTTGTTAATGCTATCAGAGGATTAGGTGAAGAGATCTATGAATCCTTGGTTGTACAAAAAGTGTTGAGATCACTTCTCTTGAAGTATGATGCTAAGGTCTCCGCCATTGAATAAACTAGGGACTCGACCAAAAAGAGAATGGATGAATTACATGGGTCTCTTATAGCATATGAAATGAGAACAGGTACAGAAAGTGACCAGCCAAATAATGAAGCAGCCTTTAAATCCATAACGAAGATAAAATACAAGGATAATGACCTTGATGAAGAAATAACAAATTTCGTAAGAAGGTTCCAAAAGGGAACTGGAAGATACAAAGGTAAGTCTCCTCTCAAATGCTTTAACTGTGGTAGAATAAGACATATTTTTGAAAACTGCTACTATAAAAAGAGAAGTCTCAACAATAAAAAGAGATTCTACTCCAAGGATGATGACATCTCCTCAGATGAGAGTGGTGAAGAAGATAATGATGGAGGAGAAGTCCTCTTCATAACCCAAGAAACCCAGGATGATGATCACAATAATTCTAAAGAAGAAGAAATCATTTGTGAAGAAGATTCAGATGAAGAAACCAACCTTGATTCCTTTTGGGGATACA
>ML817029.1:122313-160013 GCA_009831015.1 Picea engelmannii | reverse complement strand
CTCGCTTCAGAATTTGAGATGAAAGACCTTGGCCTAATGCACTATTTCTTAGGTCTTGAGGTATGGCAGAGTCTAGAGAGGATCTTCCTTAACCAAGGGAAGTATGCAGTCAAAATCTTGAAGAGATTTGACATGTTAGAGTGAAAGCCCATGAATACACCCATGGAAATGAAGATGAAGCTGTTGGTCGATACTTAGTCAGAATTGATTGATGCCACATTGTATAGACAGATTATTGGATTGCTGATGTACCTGACGAACACCAGACCAGATATTTGTTTTTCCGTGAACACCTTGAGTCAGTTTCTGGTAGAACCCAAACATGTTCACCTTGTGGCTGCAAAACATGTGATGAGGTACCTTAAGGGTACATTAGATTGTGGTCTCAGTTATGATGGAGATCATGATTTCACATTGAATGAGTACATTGATTCAGATTGGGCAGGAAGTGTTTCTGACAGGAAAATCACTTCAGGATGTTGTTTCAGTTTGGGATCAACCATGATCTCATGGCAGAGTAGGAAGCAATCCAACATTGCTCTCAGCACAGTGGAAGTAGAATACATTGTTGCATGTTCTGCCAGATGCAAAGCTATATGGCTTCGAAAGTTGTTGACCGACCTATTTGACCTAGACATGGAAGCAACCACAATCCTATGTGAAAACCAGAGCTGCATAAAGATGACAGAGACTTATGTATTCCATGATAGATTGAAGCACACAAATATTCGTTATCATCACATCCGTGACATGGTGAAGAGAGGAGCCTTAAAGCTCCAGTACGTTAGCACGGATGAACAAATTGCTAATGTGTTGACCAAGCCTCTATCTCATGTAAATTTTGAGCACTTTTGAGATAATCTTGGTATAGTCCGAAAGGACCTTCCTCGAAAGGGGGAGTAGTTGTTGTGATGAGACATCTCTTGCTTCCATCTTCATTGCTGTGATGTAAAGAAATACGATGTGATGATACTAGTACTGTGCTTCTAGCTTGACAGTTGTGCTGTAAATCTAGTCTCGTATCTTGCTTCCAACTTGATGGTTGTGATGTAAAGAAAGACGATGTGATGAAACTAGTACCGTTCTTCCGGCTTGGTAGTTGTGACGTAAAGACAGTCTAGTATCTTGATTCCAAACTTATGGTTGTGACATAAAGAAAGATGATGTGATGAGACTAGTACTGTGCTTCGGGCTTGATAGTTGTGACGTAAAGCCAGTCTAGTATCTTGCTTCCAACTTGATGGTTGTGACGTAAAGCAAGATGATGTGATGCGACTAGTGCTATGATTCTAGCTTGATAGCTATGAATTAAATCCAATCTAGTATCTTGCTTCTAGCTTGAGTGCTGTGACGTAAAGCAAGATGATGAGATGATACTAGTACTGTGCTTCCAGCTTGAGAAGTTGTGACATAAAGCCAACCTAGTATCTTTCTTCCATCTTGAGTGTTGTGACGTAAAGCAAGACGATGAGATGAGACTAGTACTGTGCTTCCAACTTGAGAATTTGTGACGTAAAGACAACCTAGTATCTTGCTTCCAGCTTGAGTGCTGTGATGTAAAGAAAGATGTTGAGATAAGACTAGTACTATGCTTCAAGCTTGAGAAGTTGTGACGTAAAGCCAGTCTAGTATCTTACTTCCAGCTTGATTGTTGTGACATAAAGCAAGACAAGTACTGAGCTTCCAACTTAACATATGTGACGTAAATCCAAGCATGTATTATGATAAGCCAGCCTCGTGCTGTTATGATGATGATGTATTAGTTTTATACTAATACATATTGATGCAAATGATGATTGCCTTCCTTTGAGAATGACGATGTTGCTGATGAAGAAAACTTCCGATGATTTATAGATACGCCAGTCACTGTTCCAATATGATATTGATGATGTTGTCCTTCTGATGCTATTGATGATAAAGGCCTCTCTCTCATCTAATGTTGTTGAAGAATACCCTTCTTGTTAAGGGGGAGTGTTGAAATAATGTAACTGCAAAGTGTATTCTAATTATTATTTGATATATTATTCATTGGATCAATCCCCATTTTGGATTGATCATGTTGGCTACTGTAAAGGACCAAATCCCCTTTTGTGGATTGTTCATAATGTAATTGTAATAGGTAGAAAGAGAAGTTGGCCCCAGAATATATTAAAGAAGCCCCAAAATATAATAAAGCTGGTTATAACCACCCAAAAGACGAAATCGGCCCTGCCAGTGAAAAGACACTTCCACATGTGCCAGACTTGTATAAATAAGGAGGCTAGCACCTCACTTAGACACACACTAACTTGTTCATTGAGAGACAAGTTTTGGATTTGTAGCTGGAGAAGAGAGAGAGAGAGATAGGTGCATCTTTGGGAGAGGACTTTCTGTACTTGTTTGAGTTATCTCTTGGCATTGTATTGGCTATCTATATTAAAGAAGTTTTGCTGGGTTTTCTTCCCCATGACGGTTTCCTAGGATAAATGATGTGTCTCTTGTGATTGTGTATTTCTCAGTGATTCTATCTTATGCTATTGTTATCTATTGAAATGAAAAGAACTATAATAATGGCTTAAACATTAACAGATTTTGCAGTTGCTTTTACCACTTACTTGTTTATATATATTTTTGTTTATTGTTGCAATATAGGAAAATAAACTTCACTTTATTTTCCATTTGATATTTTGGCTTGTGTATCTCCATTTTGTCTTATCTCAGGTAGGTATAATATTGTCTTGCATGTACACTTCACTTTTGCAACCTACCCTTATCCACAAGCCTCTTACACAAGCCATTTTCCACTTCCTAACTTGACCTATAGGGTTTTTCACTCTCATCTTCTCACTTTTCATTTCATTCCCCCTAGGGTCACTAGGACTGACCCCCTTTTGTTGATTTTCATCATCACTAAAGTGAGGAGAGTGTCCATATAAGGTGAAAGTGGGTAGATACTCTCACATTTGTCCCACATTTTTGGATTGGTTCGGGTTTTTCCCAACCTACAATCTTTGCGATAACATTTTTACACTATTGTCGGGGAGGATTTTGAATCTTCTTTCATGCCCTAATGACACTTTTGAAATATTTGATCCCAAATCCTTTACCTATATCTTTCCTAACGAGTCCACTTGAGGGAAGTTCCTTTTCCCTTTCTTTCCTTGATGAGTTCAAGCTCATCTGGCGACTGTACCACCCCAAAATCTGTCTTCCCAAAAGACCCTCCCCCCTGAAAGATTCAAACCTTCCAATGTTTACCATAGAAATCCTTTCTCATCTCCCCCCTTTTCAAAAAACTTTTCCATGACAATCTTCCCTTTGCGCCAATGGATCGTCCTTGGGAAAATACCTCTAAAATCCCTTGAACATGGATTCCATTACTTGATACCCCAATACCATGCCTAAAGAAAACAACAAATGGTTTCCTGAGTTTGCGGGAAACAATGTGGTCATAGATAAAGATCACCTATATGCAATCAGTCGAGACATGGAAAATGAAGGAGTGGAACAAGAAGATGTGGCAATGAAGCTACTAGCCACATCCTTGACTGGAGATTCCCAAAGGTGGTTCAAGGCATTGTCTAACGATCACCTTGAAACCTATGAATATTTCACTAAGTTGTTCAAGAGAAGATAGGTTCAACAAAGAAGGATAGTGGAATGCTAATGCATCAGTTCAATCAGATTAAGAAGAAGGTGAAAGAGACAATGAGCGAATTTGATACCATATTTGACAAATTGTATAGCAAGATCCCAAAGGATTTATGCCCATCCTATGTGGTTATCTTTTTCCTCTATGTGAATTCCTTTAAGGGGTAATTTGGTTTCATCCTAATCTATAAGAAACCCAACACTTTGGCATTGGCCAAAGAGTACAATGCAAAGATCGAGGAGAATCTTATCCACTCCAAGATTGATCATTTTCATCATCCTTGTGCTAAAATAGAAGTGAAGACAAAGATATAAAGAAATATTGCACCAGATAAAATAGATCTCATATCTCAAAAGCTTGATCAAATGAATACTCAGTTTGTCTAGACACAAAATAAATTTCTAACTCGATTAACGAATTTGGAGAGAAATCAGAATTCTCTGAGACATTCATTCGTCAGACAATAGAAGGATGTTATAGGATGGAATTTAAGGCCTCAACAGGAGGAAAAGGATCCTGATATTTTAAACCTTGTTGGGATGGTCAACATTCATGTATCACAATGGTGCTCGCCTTGTCAAGAATCTCATCCGAAAGTGGAATGTCCCATGAGAGATGAGGACTCACCTAACAATATGAAATTCATAGATATAATATTCTCTTTCCAATATGATAATGATGATGATGAGTATGTGTACATCACACAGAAAAAACTTGATGAAGTCCACAAAAGAGGAGCTAGAGAAGGTTGGCTCAAATTAATTAATGAGATAACTGAGGATCAAAGAAAATAATTAAAGAAGAGGGAAATCCTAAATTATGCTAGAAGGAATAAGATTCCTATATGGAGTTCAGTTCATCCACAACCAAATAATCAAGCTCCATCACATCCGAGAAAAGAAGATCCTTCTCAAATGTCAAAGAGAGTTTATCTACCTCTCCCACCTCGAGACCATGATTTTCTTCTAAAACAAACAGAGTCGAATGAATAAATTTATCTAAACATAGATGTCCTAGCCATGATCATTAAGATGAATATGTCAATTCCTATGGTATAAATATGCAAGATACCTTCCGCTAGAAGAAAATTATTGAAAGCACTGAAGGTGTCAACCGAAGAAGAGGAACCCGCTATGATTTTGAACACCATGTACCACGGACGACAAAGGGATTGCAACACTCCCTTTTAGATATCTCTTGGTGTGAATGGTCTCTGCTTAAACAATTTCATGCTAGATTATGGGGCCTTGGAAAATGTGATGTCTTTGAAGGTCATGAAGCAACTTAGTTTGAAGACAAATCACCCATATGGTAATTTCTATGGCATTGATTCCAAGAAGGTGAAGGTTTATGGTCTCATAGAAGACGTGGAAGTCTACTTTGAAGATTTCCCTCACAATGGACTTATCATGAATCTAGTGGTGATTGATGTTCTAGATGCTTGGGGCATGATCTTATCAAGGATTTAGGAATCCACCCTTGGTGGATTTCTCATTGTGGACCTCACTCATGCACACATTCCTATGGGAGAAGGTACCTTCAAGATTATCTATAACCAAGAGGTGTCTAGAAAACATATTTTGAATCGAAATGACCTTGATTATAGTAGTGATGATGATTTTGATGAGGTTACAGATACCATTGAATATGATCCACCAGACATAACTTTTATGTAGGATGACTGCATAGAGGCACTACCTCCAAAAAAAAAAAAATACAAGGAAAATATTGCAAAATTCCAAGGGAAGGATATAGGGTCCATCAAGATATTAAAGAAATAAGAAAAAAAAAGGGACAAAGAACATGACAAGGCCATTAAGGATGAATTTAACATAGAACTTACTTAGTATCCCTAGTTTGAGATTATACATTATATAAACTACAATGAAGGAATCCTTTCACTCATGTGTGATAATAAGAAAGGAAACCCCAAGTATGATCAAAATAATAATGTCTTTTGGCTTGTCCCTTACGCCATCAACAAGAAGTCTAAGAAAGAGAAGTACTACTTGTCAACCATGGATGGGAGAAATATGCCATTACCAGTGGATGGGGCTCTTCTATGACCCTATATTCAAGGAACTTGACTTCTTCAGGGACCAAGCCCTAGGTAAGTAGGTAGATCATATTAATTTTTTGCATTCGCATATTGATTTCTCATGATAGTTTAGTTGCATTTCATTTTTTATTTTCATTTTTCTATACTTTCATTTTTTATTTACATATTTTTCTTTCATCATATTATATCGAAAAAGTAAAAAAAGTTCTTTTCTAGTTTAGTTCTCAATTTTGAAGTGTTGATTTTGTTATAGGATAAAAGGATGAGTGAGCCACCCTAGATTTTACAGTTTTATTTTTCAGTGTAGGAACATGTCTAACCAGGAGATTTTCAGGTTCTCATGCACTCTATGGCGAGTACATGTCCCTGAGTAGGAGCCATATGTTATCCCCCATTTCTAGAGATAACTAAGGAGATAATGTCTCAAGGCCTTGAGGTTGTAGACATGGAGTGTTGAGGGATACATCGACTCGTGATGTCCACTTACATAGATGGATACCTACTTCACCACCACACTTATTTGTTTCATCATGATGGAATTTACCACATCAGCCTATTTCCAAAAGACAATGGGTCTTGATCCTTGAGGTACAAGTCAAGTATTGTGATAAGTGTCACTTTAATACTCGAGGCACCTAAATACATTGCATTTAAAGTTACTTTTGATTATAGAATGTATTTTTGGAAATTATGTTATTTTCCCTGTTTCACCTTGGTGGTTGACATTGTGCCTAGTAAGTGGTCACCCTTGGGGAAATGGTTTGCTACTGGGTGGTCTCATTGATGATTCATCATACCATTTCCGATCATACTTATCATTTTCCATACTTAATCCTTTTCGTCTCCTTATCTTTTGGGATTTTTGAGTGCACTAACCCAAGAAAGGATTGTACCTCATTTCATGGGAAGAAGGGGTTGAAGGCCTAGGGGGAAAGTAGATGGAAAAAGATAAAAGATAAAATTATAACCTTCTAGTTTCTCACCCAAAGAGGTCTCAAGAACAATGAAATGTTTCTCTTAAAATAATTGAAGACCTTCAAAAACCAAATTTCACATATATAAATGTCCCACGTGTTGAGGGATCTACACAAGTGTGTTATACCCTTTTCTTTACCCATATGGTACTCTCTGTAACTCTATATTCAAGTGACATTGTGGTACTTCTTTCAAGTCTTATGTTACCCAATTGTTTTGGATTTTAATAAATTTATGCCAATAAATGGGCTTGGAAAAATGATGCATTGAAAACGAAGGTGTAGCATACCCTCTACAAAGGAACCGATAAATGAGACAATATGAACCATTGTATGTCATGAATGCATACCCAAAGGTATAACCCGCATCCATTCCATATTCCTTACATGTCTTAGAGAGGTTCCACCTAGGAAACACCCCTTGGCTTGAGGAATGACTCACTCAATATGTCACCTTGACAACCCTCCCATACCTAAACTTGCCAAGTTGCATAGGGTGTTTGAGCACTTGTTTAATTTGAAAAAGTAGTTTGGGTGCACATGTTTAGGTGGATCTTGTATTAAATGTGACTTTAATTTCCATGATACATTTGAATTGATACCCTTGGAGGGTGCACTCATTTTTCTTTGCAATACCTAGCTTGGTGGACGATTTGGAGGAACATGCCTAGCTTCGGCCTTCATTGGGGATTGAAGCCCATGGGTTGGATGCCATTACCCACACCTTGGGTGAAGGAAGAGGATGGGAGTTTTCTTTGGAGGAAAGAGAAGACACCTTGAAGGAGGATACCTATCCCTCATTTTCCCAACGTTTGACCTTGGAAGGTCATAACATCTCTCTCTTTGGCTTGACGTCATGGTTTAAGGCTAGGGTTTGATGATGGTGGTGATGATTTGATGAATCAACATGCTTGATGGACATAAGACCCTGGCACATGAAGGAATGGTCTTTGGAGGCCCAATAACTTCCTCTCCAAGCTGAACATTTTGCTAAAAGTGCAAGACGTCACCCAATTAGAGAATTACGTCATATTTTTATGGTTTATTTTGTGCAAAAATCTCTTTTATTTTGTAAAGGGGTAAAATAAAGGAGGACAACCTCCTAATTTTGTGGGTTACCCTCATATTATGTGGGAAAACATTATATTAAGGTCTTTTATAAATAAGATACCAAATCATTTTCATTTTAACATAGCTCTCTCATTAGAGAAGACTACTTGGCTGAAATTTGCTCCCTATTTAGGAATTTGACCTCTCTCTCTCTTTTTTGTGAAACTCTTTTGGATGATTGTCTTGGTATATTGTGGAGCTAAGGTGGTGCACACATTTTTTAGTCTTGTCTTTTGGCATGTGGATGGAAATTTCTTGGTAAAATAGGGTTTTTATCTTGGTATGTTGTGAAATTAGTAAGGGAATTTCTACATTTTGTTGGTATTTTCTTCTTGTTTCATCATATTCTTGTCTATAAATATTGGAGGAGTATAAGAGCATACACCCTCCGCCAAGTTTCATCTTATTTTCTATTTGTTAAGTCATTTTTACAAGGTTTCTAGGATGAGTAAAAGGGCTTACACCCTCCTAGATTTACCTTTGTTGGTTTTGCATGCTCTAGGGAGTAAAAGGGCTTACACCCCTAGAGATATTGTGGATCCAACACTTATAACCAAGACTTTATTTAACTAATATATTTAAATCACTAATCTAAAAATTGCATTGGAGAAATAAAATAATTGCATTGAAAAACGTGTTTTAATGAGATGTGTCAATTGTCTAAAGTGGAATCAATTTTACATCATTTTAGTTTGATTGAGCCGCTAGGGAATATAGCTTTTCCAAGTATCTCTTTATGCTATAATAAATTTTTCTATAGTCATTAGGGTTGCAACAAAACACTCTTAAACCCTACTTTACTCACTACTCTACCATTGAAATATGCTTACAAGTTGTTAATATTGTTAATCTACATGTTATTGGGTATTTGTTGGGAAAGTTGTTTGCTGATTTATTTGAGTATAATTTGCTATTGTAGCAATATTGTTTTATAGCCACTTGGATATTACAATAATTATCTGAAAACACTACTTAACAACCCTCTATTGTCACTAAAGTCTTGCTTCATTATACTTGAGTTAAACTAGTAATTGCTAGCTTAGTCTCTTGCATCTCTATTAGGATTTTGGTGATACATTTTGCAGTTTTTGTTACCATTTAATTGTTGATATTTATTCATGTTTATTGCTACAATATATGACAACAAGATTCTCTTTCTTTTCCATTTGATATTTTGGCTTGTATATCTCCATGTTGTCTTGTCTCAGACATGTATAATACTTTTTTGCAGGTACACTTCACTTCAGAAACCTACCATTATCCACAAGACTCTTACACAAGACATTTTTGACTTCCTAACTCGAACTATAGAGGTATTCATCCCCTCATTTAACTCAATCTGCATATGAAGAGTCTCTCATGGACAACCAACTAAATGAGCTGAGCAAAGGGGAAATGACCAGTGCCAATCCAAATAGATAAAACCTTAGGTCCAAGAAGAAAGAGGGAAAGCTTGACATTCCTGATTAGCCTACTAGAAACGTGAATCTTGCTAAGGATGTGGCAACTAGAATTAAAGAAAAAGAGTCACAAAACCCCCAGCCAGTGGTTAAGAATCCTATCCCATAAGTGAAGGAGATTTTGAAGCCTCCCTCCTCTTTTATCTTTGAGAATGAGATTCAAAATATTAAAATCCATGTACCTTTTTCATAGTTAGTCAAGAATGAGGATTTCAAAAGGTACCTTTCCAATATGTTGCAGCTTGAAGCTTCATCTCATCCCACAAACTCAGTCAACCCCCAAGATGAACAACTAGTTGTCATACTAGGGCCTTTGGTAGAGGAGAGGGATTACTCCTCCCCTCCTTTCTATACCTCATTAAACATTCACGATAAAGTGTTGCACAACTGCTTGATGAATTCAGGGGAATCTCACAATCTCATGCCTAATATTGTCATGGATGAGCTTGTTAGAAAAACAGAATTGCGGAGCAATAAAATAATAAAAAATGCGGAAATAAAACACAAAAGATACGCAATACAATAGAGACACATATATACATGGTTCACCTAGTGTGGTCTACGTCCACCAAAGAAATTTCCAGGTCCTTCCTTTATTATTATCTAGAAATCGAAGGGATACAACCTACAACACACCCGTTGTAACTTCCTCTTCTTTCTTTCATAGTCTCCTATCTCAGAATACAATATTCACTATCATGCCTAGGTGCAATACATTTCCCTCATAAGAGAGGGTTGCCTTCTAGGGAAAAAAATCCTAACATAACTTATACCATTAGATTTGCAACCCTATAATGAATGGTCCATATTTATAATGAAATTACAATATACTTTTACAAGGAATTTTTTCCTTGAAATTAATATATATTTTTACAATAATTGAATTCATCTAAATGATCTGCAACAGACCCACCTTATGATATATTCATATTAAATAATATCTTCATTAGAAATACCTTATTGGACATCGAGGGTTTTTCATACAATTTAGCCAATACATCCATCAAACCCTTCATTGTCTTTTCTTTCGAAATATTGAAATCCACAGGCATTGCTAGGCTTAGCCGTATCGTCCCTAGAGAATTTTTTTAATAATATCCCATTCTTCATCCTTCATAGCCGTCTGATTCTTTGTTATTCCACCCAATGGTAGGAATAAATCCCTCTGATATAAATAATCTTCCATCTTAATCTTCCATAACTGGTAGTTTTGGCTGTTACATTTCTCGACCCTAAACTTTCCATCTTCCGGCATTGCTCCCACTCCAACTAGGAACCCTTTTTTCCCACGAGTTACCTTTCCATCTGATACCAATTGTTATAAAAACAGGATCGCGAAGCAATAAAATAAAACAAATGCGGAAATAAAACACAGAAGATACACAATACAATAGAGACATAGATATACGTGGTTCACCTAGTGTGGGCTAAGTTAACCAAAGAAATTTCCAGGTCCTTCCTTTATTATTATCCAACAATTGAATGGATACAACCTACAACAAACCCGTTGTAACTTCCTCTTATTTATTTCACAGTCTCTTATCTCATAACATAATATTCGCTATCATGCCTATCCGCAATACATTTCCCTCATAAGAGAGGGTTTCCTTCTAGGGAAAAAACCCTAACATAACTTCTACCATTAGATTCGTGACCTTATAATGAATGGTCCAGATTTATAATGAAATTACAATAAACTTTTACAAGGCAATTTTTCCTTTAGGGGCTTCACCCCCAAACCCCTGCAGGGGGCTCACTTTCCCTCGGACCCCATGGGGGGGGGGGGGGGGAGGGTAACCCCCCCTTGCACTCCCCCGCATGGATGAGTGTACATTCTTCTGGGGTGTAAAGTCTTCATGGGGTATAAACACAGCTGAAAACAAATACCTCTGAATCAGGAAGATAATCAGGCTCCACAACCAACAATCTCCCACTTGGAGACTGATATCAACAACTCCACCATTGTTGTATCTACTGGACTATGAATGTTCTTGTACCTGGAAAATTTCTCATCTTCATCTTCATGATTGAAGACTAACTGAAACTGAGAAAGAACTCAGTTTCTCCCTAGTTACTCCCTTTGTTAGCATGTCTGCAAGATTCTGGCTAGTGTGTATATTTTCCAACTTCAAATGTCCATATTCCAAGATGGATCGTATGAAATAGTACCTCAACTGTATATTCTTAGTCTTCGAATGGAAGGATGAGTTCTTTTCAAGATGAATGGCACTGTCACTGTCACAGTACAACCTGTTGTTCTCCTACTTCTTTCCCAATTCATCCATAAACCTCTATAACCAAATCATTTCTTTACTAGCCTATGTAGCAACAACATACTATGCTTTTGTTGTTGAAAGTGCAACAAACTTTTGTAGTTTCAAAATCCAACTTACTATTGTTCCACCTATAGTAAAAACATACCCTGTGGTGCTCCTCTTGATATCTTTATCACCTTCCATATCTGAATCAACATATCCCTATAGAAAGTGTCTTTTCCTCCAAAACATAAGGCATGAGTAGCAGTACCTCTCAAATACCTAAGAATCCACTTTATTTCCTCCCAATGGTATTTACCTAGATTGTTCATATACCTTCTCACAACTCCCACTGCATGTGCAATATCTGGTCTTGTGCAAACCATTTCATACATCAAGATGTCAATTGCTGATGAATAAGGGACCCTAGACATGTATTCTATCTCCTCCTGTGTCATGGGACACATTTCTTTAGTTAATTTGAAATGGCTGGCCAAAGGTGTACTAACTGGTTTTTCATTCTGCATTTTGAACCTCTCAAACACCTTCTATATGTACTCACCCTGAGACAATGTCAATTTGTGACTTTTCCCATCTCTCGTTATTCTCATACCAAGGATTTGCTTTGCAGCACCCAAATCCTTCATTGCAAATGAATTAGCTAATTTCTTCTTGAGCACATTTATACCCTGCATACTAGACCCTGCAACAAGCATGTCATCTACATACAATAACAAGATAATATAGCTTCCATTTTCTAGCCTTTTAAAATAAACACAGTGATCAAAATGACATCGACTATAACCATGTCCTATCATAAACCTGTCAAACTTCAAATACCACTGCCTTGGAGCTTTCTTTAGGCCATACAAGCTCTTATTCAACCTACATACCAAATTATCCTTCCCTTTTGTTAAGGTTTAACCTATTATTAGAGTTATTTTCATTTCACTAGATAATAATAGCATAAGATAGGATCACTGAGAAATACACAATCACAAGAGACACATCATTTATCCTGGGAAAACCTCATGGGAGAGAAAACCCAACAAAAATTCCTTATTATAGATAGCCAATACAATGCCAAGAGATAACTCAAACAAATACAGAAAGTCCTCTCTCTCTCTCTCTCTCTCTCTCTCTCTCTCTCTCTCTATCTCTCTTCTCCAATTGCAGCTCTGAAACTTGCTCCTCAAATGAACAAGTGAGTGTGTATCTAAGTGAGGTGCTAGCCTCCTTATTTATACCACTCTGGCACGTGTGGAGGTGTCTTTTCACTAGTAGGGCTGACTTCTTCTTCTGGGTGGTTCTAACCACCTTTAATATATATTCTGGGGCCGACTTCTTATTTTGCCTATTACAATTATGTTTTGACCAATCCGCAAAATGGGATTTCGTATTTTACAATAGAAAACATGATCAATCCGCAATAGGGGATTGATCTAATGAATAACAATAATAATTAGAATACACTTCGAAGTTACATTATTTCAACACTCCCCCTTAACAAGAAGGGTATTCTACAACAACATCAGGAAAGAGAGAGGACAACATCATCAACAACATCAGGCAGGTGAGAGGAAAACATCATCAATATCATCTTGGAACACTGACTGAGGTATCTATAAATCATCATAAGTTTTTATCATCATAAACACAGCACAGACGCTGGAGCATCATCAAGACATCATGGAGCTGGAGTAGAATCATCATCCTCATCGGTATGAGGCTAAGGTAACATCATCATCATCTTCAACATTAAATATTAAATAATATCATCATCATCTTCAGCAAGGACTCATGAGCTGAAGTGGCATCATCATCATCATCTTCAGCAAGAGGCTGAAGTGGCATAATCATCATCAATTGCATCAACATGGATTATTATAACACTAATACATCCTCATCATCAATAACAACACAAGGATGATACAACATCAAAAGAAACAATATCACAACACAAAGGATGGAAACACATCATCACAACACGAGGCTGACAACATAGCATGAGCCTGGCAACACATCATCACAACATGAGGCTGGCACATCATCAGAGCATTTAAGTTGGCACATCATCACAAAAATTAAGTTGGCACATCAACACATCAATTAAACTGGCACATCATCACAACAATTAAGCTGAAAAACACCAAAACAATTAAGCTGTAATCACAACACAACAATTAAGTTAGAAGCATAATACTAGATTGGTTTTACGTCACAACAATTAAGTTGGAAGCACGGTACTAGACTAGATTTAATTCACAACAATTAAGCTGGAAGAATAGTACTAGGATGGCATATCTCAACACAACATTTAAGTTGGAAGCACAGTACTAGACTAGGTTTACGTCACAACAATTACGCTGGAAGCATAGTACTAGGCTGGCATATCTCAACACAACAATTAAGTTGGAAGCACAGTACTAGACTGGATTTACGTCACAACAATTAAGCTGGAAACACAGTACTAGACTGGCATATCTCAACACAACAATACTCCCCCTTTCGATGGAGGTCCTTTCGGACTATACCAAGCTTATCTCGAAAGTGCTCAAACTTTACACGAGATATAGGCTTGGTCAACACATTGGCAACATGTTCATACTATATATGAATCATGGTTGTTCTGGTTGTATTCATAAGTACTAGAACTATTTCTTCAATAAGTGTCTCGTCATAGTCTTCTCCCTTTTGCTGGGAGAATCCTCTGGACATACATCAGGCTTTGTACATCTGCAACATGTTTGATCTGTATAGATAATTATTGGAAGTCAATACTGACTTCTCTTCTCACGGAAGAACCCATATCCTAGTCTTTCTGACTGGTTTCCTTCTTTGTCACTAAAACAAGAGAATCATCTTGGAGATTTCATATCTCATAGGAGTCTCTGAAGTTATGATCTAGTCTTCTCACGACATCTGTCTTCCAGTCCTGGAAGTTCTCTCTTCATCTAATCCTTTCTGAGATCAGGCTTACTCTTGATTTCTTCTGAGTCTACAAGGAATTCATCATCTCTTATAGGGTATACTTGGTGTTGCATACCAAGTCTAAATATGGAAGACAGAGTTAGGCTTCAAATGAGATCTTCTTCTCGTTATAATGTTTGGTCATATTTGGAGCCTTCTGCTCCTTTTAGTCAATCTTCATATGAGATATTTTGAATCTCAAGAGATAACTTCTTCTTCATCTTCTTTGGTGCATGAGTGTATATGGTCATGTACAGAGTATGCTTCATGTCTCATATAATATGTTTCCTTCTGCAACCTTCACTATAGCTTCCTCAGAGTTATTACCTGTGACCTAGAACAAGGTAAAAATAACAACAAGTAAGAATAATATCCTTTTGATAATAGTAGATAAAGCAATAGCACGAGTAATCATCACAGTAGATCCTTTAGAGCTATCACTTGTGACTTGTCTGAAGGAAAGATCGAAAAGTAAGAAATACAATACAGAATGAGGTCAACACTCTTATAGTGTTGTGATCAAACATTCCTCCATGGCAACCTGGAACTAACACATGAGGTTTCTCCTAGAGGATATGTTAGTTGTATCATTCAAATAAATACATTAAGCATTTATCTCAATATGCTCACATGCTATGCACTATAGTGTTTTCTTGACACTTGCACATTTTGAATCTTAACAACTTAATCATTCAAACATGGAACCTGGAGTTTTGTTCTCAAGAATGAGTGTGTTTCTTTTCTTCCAAGTCTCCTTCACTCAAGATGACAAGTTCTTTCTTCAACCTGTCTTCTGTACTGAGACAATACTCTATCTTGATAGAAGGTTGGGTTAGAGGATAATCTCTATGATATCAACTTTTAATCCATCTAATACCTTGACTCAAAATTTAATCAAAGTTTAGAATGATGGTCATGCAACACTGATCAAAATAATGTCATAACAAATAGATGCATATTAAAATAATCTCACCTAGGTTGTATCATTCCTCTAAATGTGTTGGATCTTGATATCCTTATGGATCTATGGCAAGAGATCCCTTCTCCTGCAAATACCCTTTAAATCTTAATCGTTTAAACATGTGTGAGTACATACCTCTGACGACATTTCTAGGTAGAGGCACCATCTGGTAGCAGCGGTAATGATCACCAACTCTTAATAAATTCAAGGGTGACTTCAACTGGTACTACAGATGCAACTACAACTGATACTGAAACTGCAATTGATACTTCAACTGGTTTTGAGACTGCAACTGCAACTACAACTTAGGGTTTTAGGATGAAGCGCTAATTTTCCAAACTTCAAATTTTGAAATTCAAATCTAGGGTATAGATGCGCGGAGCTGAGGCGAGTAAGATAGTGCAGTCAGATTTCTTAAAATCCAACTTTTACCCCCTCAAACTTGACCAACGGACTTCTAGACTGGTGCTTCTAGTTTTCTGGTACTTCTGGTACTCTGGTACTTCTGGTACTTTGGTTTTCTGGTTTTCTAATACTTTGTGAAAACTAGGGTTTCACTTTCCGGGAGATCTAGCCACTGAAAAATTGCAATGAGTATGCCAAAGTGATCCTTGAGGAAGGGCACACTTTTCTAGATTGATTTGGGGCTGAAATACTTCTTCAATAAAAATCCCTAATTTGCATGTACGACAACAATGACGTTTTTCACTTTCTCTTGTTAAAGATGCTTTCTTCAACTTAGCTCTGATACCATGTTAAGGTTTAAGCTATTATTAGAGTTCTTTGCATTTCACTAGATAACAATAACATAAGATAATATCATTGAGAAATACACAATCAGAAGAGACACATCATTTATCCTGGAAAACCCTCATGGGGGATAAAACCCAACAAAAATTCCTTATTATAGATAGCCAATACAATGCCAAGAGATAACTCAAACAGATACATAAAGTCCTCTCCCAAGAATGCACCTCTCTCTCTCTCTCTCTCTCTCTCTCTCTCTCTCTCTCTGTAGCTCCAAAACTTGCTCCTCAAATGAACAAGTGAGTGTGTATCTAAGTGAGGCGCTAGCCTCCTTATTTAGACAACTTTGGCACCTGTGGAGGTGTCGTTTCACTGGCAGGGATGAATTCTTCTTCTGGGTGGTTCTAGCCACCTTTAATATATATTTTGGGGCCCTTTAATATATTCTGGGGCCGGCTTCTTATTCTGCCTATTACAATTATGTTTTGACCAATCCGCAAAGGGGGATTTGGTCTTTTAAAATAGCCTACATGATCAATACGCAATATGGGATTGATCTAATGAATAATATAACAATAATAATTAGAATACACTTTGCAGTTACATTATTTCAACACCTTTGACCTCATACCCCTGTGGCTGATGCATACAAATCTCTTCCTCCAAATCTTCATGGAGAAAATCTATTTTTACATCTACCTGTTGAAGATGCAAATATTCTACTACCACAAGACTCAAAATAGTCCTAATTGAAGTCATTTTAAAAACAAGAGAAAATATTTCATCAAAATATATACCTTTCTTTTGTGCAAACCCTTTTACAACAAGTCTATCCCTGTATCGCTTTTCTCCTCCATCTTCTTCCTTCAAATTGTAAACCCATTTATTCTGCAATGCTCTTTTTCCTACAGGAAATTGAACCAAATCCCAAGTATGTTTATTTACCAAGGAATCCATTTCCTCCTTCGTGCCTTGATCCCACTTCTTTTTGGTGTCTACCTGCATTGCCTCTTCATAACATTCTGGTTCACCAGAATCAATCAATAATAAGGAGAATATCGTTCATGGGGTATACTTAATCTGGTAGATATTCTAACCATACTTGCAGGATTTTGAGGTACATGTTCCTCCTGTTGTTGTACATTTTGATTTTCTAGTTCCTTTGGAATTTATTTTCCAGTGATCTGATTAAGCACTATGTATTATGGTTTTTCTTTTTCCTGTTTCTTTCCTATCAACTGATCTTTGTACATGACCTTATCATTTAATATGACATCTCTACTCCTAATGATTTTGTTATTTTCATAATCCCATAAGTGATAACCAAAATCATTAACACGGTATCCAATAAAGGTACACTTAGATTTTTCCTCAGGCTTTGTTCTATTTTCTTTATCAATATGGACAAATGCTTCACAACCGAAAGTCTTCAAAAAAGAATAGTTTACCCTTTTTTTCTGTCCATGCCTTCTTTGGAATTCTACCATCCAAAGAGCTTGAAGGTCCTATGTTTATTAAGTAAACAATGATATCTACAACATATGCCCAAAACTATAAGGGAAAACTAACATGCAATCTCATACTCCTTGCATGCTCCAAGATTGTTCTTTTCATCCTTTCTGACACACCATTTTGTTGTGGTGTTCTTAGAACTGTTTTCTCTCTACGAATCCCATGGTATGAACAGTAATCATCAAAATCCTTGTTGCAATATTCACCTCCATTATCTGATCTGAGACACTTCAACTTTTTTCTTGTCTCATTCTCAACCAAAGCTTTCCATTTCTTAAAAGTATCAAAAACATTAGATTTTTGTCGAATGCAATAAACCCAAGTTTTTCTAGTTTCATCATCAATAAAAGTAACATAATAATGAGAGCCACCAAGATATGATACCTAAGTTGGTCCCCATACATATGTATGCACAAGCTCTAACCTTTCACTCTTATTTTCTTTTCCGACTCTGAGAAACCTGACTCTTTTTTTTTTCCATAAACATAATGCTCACAGAAGTCCAAATCAATTTGTTGAAGATCTGGAAACAAATTTCTTTTGTGAAGTATTTTCATCCCCTTCTCACTCATGTGTCCAAGCCTTTGATGCCACAATGTTGTATCCACTCCTGTAGAAGCTAAAGAGATAGAAGAGTTAGTATTACCAGTAAATAAATACAATGTACCTACCTTCTCTCCTTTTGCTATCACCAATGATCCTTTGATGACCTTCCAAATCTTCTCTGTAAATATGGATATGCAACCTGTTGGAACACACATATATATATTTTTTTCAAAATACTCCAGTTACCAAAAGGTTGAAGCCGCCCACTCTTTCAAATAACAAAAACGATAACCATAAACCTCAAATCTCAGATTTTGGTATTTCACAGATCTAACGGTTATACATATCAAATCTCTCAATGTCCCAACATGAGAAATAACAAAGTTGGGTTAAGTTTAATCATGATCATCAAATCATTAAGCATCGATTATCACTATTTTAATGCATCACGCCTTCACGATTCGGGAGTCACGCCTCGAGAAACCTTCGAATGTCCAATGTGCAAAGTTGCAAAAGTGATTTAAGATAAACCTGGTTAATCACAAGACTAATTATAATTAACATTAGTTAATTGTTATCGCGACTTCGTGACTCAGAGGTTTTAACTTAAAATGACATCTTTGTAACCCGGATACTTGAGGTCGCGAAATTTATAAACTAATCACGATCAATTAAAAACTTAAGTCTGATCAAAGTTAATTAACCAAATCACAATATCACAAATTTGGGGTTCATGGCCCAAGATTAAGAATAAAATCGTCCGAGACTACGAACGCCAAAAAAGGATTGAGAACTAATTGTGATTGATTAAAGCATTAAACTGGGTTAAGTAACATCTTAAACAACTTTTAACATGTAAAGCTTACATAATTAAATGTTTCTACGATCATCCCAAGTCACGAAATATCAAACATTTATGGCATTTATAAGAGAATTAGGGAAATGATTGAAAGTAAGATCTTGCATTATTTCCAAATCTTTCTATGAAAGGAATTAAACACTGTGTCAACAAGGACCTGCATAGACTTGAGTACTCTAAGCGAAAGAATTTCCTTCATTATTTGAATTTCATTCTAGTTTCACAGAGCCAGTTTAGCGATATAAACATTGTTTATATTTTCATCCTCTGTAATAGGAAACATAATCTCGAGATTTTATATCATGGCTCCACGGAAAACGCCCAAAAAAAATGGTGAAATTTCAGGTCAGATTTTGGATATATTTCTGATACCTCGCCTAGAAACATCGACATAGTCAAAACATGGACACAGGTTTTCAACATCTTGCAATACGGGATGATAAACTTCTCAAACGACTCGAGCAGTAATGAGAAAGAAGAATTTTATATCAAATACAAAGTGGTCACTCAGTTGGAGATGCAAAATATAGCAACAAGGCCATAGCTTTTCCCCGATTGTGATATGGTTAAATGGGCACTGGACCATGCAGATATCCTGACTAGGACAATATTTAACGCACAGAAGGTGGTTGTTGGGACATTTTAGCCTCGAGAATCTGCAAGAGATGTACAAATTGTCCCCCTAACCCAATTTTACTTACAATGCTGAATTCTTAGAGGGTTTCAAAAAGAAAGAATGTGAGCAATTCAGAAAAATATTATCCGACCTGATCAAAGATTAGTGCTCATGCACAGAAAAGTTCAGAGAAAACACTCATAGTATTTACGCAATCTCTTCATTACAACCACAATTTATGTATATAGAAATAATGGTATGAAAGCTTTATGGAAGAGAGAATACTGCACATTTTTTTCTCCCATGAGTACTGTTTATCCACATAGTAGAAGACAAGTACTCTTTCGAATGGGCTAAATTGTTGTCAGACAGTCTAGCCAACCAAGTTACATAATATCATGCACAAAGGGCGGGTGGGAAGGAACCTTCGTTTTTCATGTTTGCTTACATTATGGATGTCGTTTGCTTCATGACACCTTTTCCATTAATGAGCTGGGGATGGACTCCAAATAAAATAGAACCTATTCATGTGTAACACTCCAAACTCTGGGAATATAAAGCCAAAGACTTCATCTATGATGTTTTCAATTGTGTAATGGTACCAATGCATGTCATTATCTTCGACCATCCACCTCCCAGGATTTCGGATAAATTCGTGGAAAACTTAAACAGCACGGCAGATTGGTACATAGAAAAATAGTTCTTGTATATTAGGGTTTTTGGATGCTATGTTCCCCCATATGCCCTGCCACTATTCTTACCAGACAAGCTAGTATGTCGAGAAATCGCCAGGAAAACTATGCTCAGTGGGATAAGAAATAAATCAAAGGAGTTCAGAAAAAGGTATGGCCATCCTTTCCCATACACATTGGTACATATTGTTTATTAGATTTTGGCCATGCCAAAGAGGAGGCCATGACCTTGGAGGAAATGAAGCTATTAGACATTGAATTTAAGAAACATGATCCTCATAAGGTCGTGGGTAACCATATGGCAAGTTGTGGTCTACAAATATATGAACAAGAAGATTCCCCCCATGACGAAATGTTCCGAGGAGTGAGATCCTACTCAGAAGTCTTAAGTCGGGTTCGATATCTGCTACCTGGAGAGATGGTCGATTTCTACAAATTCCAAGAACACCAGAGAAGTGTCCTCCCCAAAGTTTTGCAGGGAAAAAAATCAAAATCTCCAGGTACACAACAAATAGAAGCCCAAGGTTCAACCGATACAAATCCTAGCAAACAAAAAACTCAGGAGAACACAAAAGAAAACTGAGACCTCAAAACAGGAAACTAAGATCCCAAGATAAGAGGAAGGACTCCCAGAGACAGATACACCAGTTAAACAGGTCAAGGATCAAACAAAGACCCCCTCAAAAGGGGTATGAGACACACCCTCGTCTCCATCAAATGAATCGGTCACAGATGCTATCATGAAACAAGCATCCAAAGAAATCGACAATCCCATTCCATCCATCATGGCCTTGCAATATACAAAGGGGAACCCCAATGCAGGGATAATATTTAAAGAGGATTTAACACCTATCTCCATAGAATAATTGCCTTCTAGTGATTTATTTTTTAGCAAGAAAAGAAAGGTCGTGGTGAAGTGATAAACATACCAAAAGGCAGGTGCAATAGATAAAAAGTACAAAATATTAATGAAAGGAGAAGCCTTAGAAGAGGAAGAATTTGTCAATGATATAGCAGGAACATTGGGGGATTATGCAACGAACAACCAATATTCAGTTGGAAGATTGAAGGAACGAATAGAAAAAAAATACTTGTTGATTAGAAAATCACAAACTCAAATGGCAATTGTAGAAGAAAATGCTAGGAATGAGGCATGTAAAAACCTTGAACATTTCAGAGGAGTTGATCAACAGAAAATCGAACAACTCAAATCTAATCTTAAGCAAATGCAACAGTCAGCTTAGACAAGTTAAGCACAGATAAGTCAACAGGAGGAGTTAATAAGACAACTCCAATCTAAATTAAATTCTACTGAAATCCAGGTCATAGATATAGCGGTATTTCAAACTCAAGCCACAGAAATACGAAAGAATATAGAAGCAGCTCAACAGAGTCTACTTACTAAAGTAGAAATCATCTAGGATCATTTTCAGTTGATAGATCAAGCCTTAGAAAAAATCACCTTAAGAGAGAGAGAGAAGTTAAGGTGGCTCGAAGTACTTTCGAAGTACTTCTGGAGGCCAATAATACAGTTGCATATTCCATCCCATTTTGGAGCTAGAGGACAAAGAAATGAAAACACCCCGCCAACATGAAGGAAGACAAGGGACAATGAAGTGAAACATTTCATATTTTCATTTGTAACCAAAACTTCTAGAATGATAGAATTCAAAATGTTTTAATCTAGTATAAATATACATTTTGAGAAAGAAACCAAGGCTACTTTTTGCCGATTGTAAAGGAGAAGACTCTCTTTACTGAGAATTAATAAAAATGCAGGCCAAATATTCTTCATCTCGTCTATTCTGAGTTATGTGTTCTTTGTCTTTCCATATTCCAGTATACTTTCATATATTTTCTTTGATGAATTTAAATCACAATTTAGTACAACCTCTACTATGGTTATGTTATACTCAGTAATCTAATAACAAACATATTTTCCTTTGTATTCACTATTAGTTTATACAAGACCTGCATGTTAATTAGATACTATATTTTATACTTCATTGAAGATTACATCAACCACATTCTTCTTCTATTACAAAGTAATATTCTTCAGTATTTGATGCCTTTCTTTGATTAGCAGCTTTATGTTTTTCTTTCCATTCATTCTATATTTTGATTTTAAATCAAGTGCGAGAAACAAACTTTGAGTTGTTATATATTAATTCATTTAAAGAACTTTTCTCTGTTATTTATGTGGTGAAAGGGAAACATTGAAAACTTTTCCTCATTTCCTGATGCTCGACATTCTATTTGTAGCCTTAATATAAACTCAAGAACAACATCTTTTTGGTGCCATTGCTGGGGACGAAGAAATGAAGTTATTTTTCCCTGGGAGAATGACATTTGAAAGTTTCTTTCTTTGATAGTGAACAAAGACTGATCACATTATAAAGGCTAAGTTTTTATTATTCACTTGGAGACTCCACATTTTAAATAAGCTGACATCCGGTCGAAGGAACACCAAACAAAACCCAGATGATAAGAAGACCATGCTTGTTTTTGACCCTGAAAAAATACTGAAACCAAGAGGATTCCTTAAGCAAGCTACTACAGTTTACCAACCTAAATCCACAGAGTATAAGGATAAGGTTCCACTTGAAACCATAAACCCTAGATTAGTTCTACCTGAAATTAATACTGAAGCTCATTCGACTACCTCCTGTGTAAGTGAAGGTAAGACATCTACAATAATGTCTGTTTTGATTGATATCCCATCAGCTCTCGAACTAAATTTCTCAACCTCACAAATTCTAGAAGAGTATACCATACACTCGGATTCAATTCCTATAGGTTCTCCCATTTAAATATCTTGCAAGTCAGAGGAACCGATTCCCCATATCTCATTTGCCCCTTTCTCATTTTTTTCATCTCCTGATAAATGGTTCTCAGAATATTTTTTGCTTCATCCCGAATAAGCTAAAGGATCGCTATAAATCTTTGAAAACCCTCTTTATAACGTACTTGTTTCCTCTCATAGAATATCTATGGCAGCTATCAGAGGAGGAGGAGAGGGAGGTCAAGGCCCACCCCCACCCCATAGGATTTTCACTAAAGTAGCTGCCAAATACGCTCCTTTGGTCCTCCCAATACCCCTTAGATTATACTTACCAAACACAAGTATAATCTAATGAGGATAGAAACACAAGTATAATCACCGATACTATAATGGTGGAGCTCCAACATAAGTATAATCTAAGGTCTAAAACTAAAAACGTAACAACTACCCAACCAAAGAAAATCCTGCCAAGAGGCGAAGTATATGAGCTAGCTCAAAAGGAAACTGAAATACAAAATACCAAAATAAAAGGAGATGAGATCCAAACCGGGAGAACTAAGACAACTGAAACACAGACAACAGAAACAAAAATAATTGAAAGTAAAGAAATACAAACAAATAAATCAGAAAAGAAGGAGTCTGAAGAACCAATCAGAGAAACTGAGAAAACTATAGGAGGTTTCATCCTATAAAATGAGATTAACAAGATCAAAATACTGATACCTCTGGTTGAACTGGCAAAGAACCCTGTTTACCAAAAAAAAATCACCAAAATGATAAATTTTTCAGATATGGGAAGTCAAGCTGACGTTATAAATTTGGAAGATGATAAGCCTAATATAATTTTTGGTCTGCATTTTGAAGGGGCCAGAGATACCATTCCTCCTTTCTACATTACACTAAATGTGCATGATCGTTTGCTACATAATTGCATGCTGGATTCTGGAGCCTCGCATAACATGATGCCCAAGGCTATTATGGATAGACTTGGCCTCGAAATTGCCAGGTCGTACGGAGACCTGTATTCATTTGATTCAAGAAAAGTTAAATGTATGGGCATGATCAAAGACTTAGTAGTAAATCTTGCACAAATCCCAGTAAAAAGTGTTCTGATGGATGTGGTTATTGTTGATATACCTCCGAAGTATGGTATGCTATTATCTAGGTCTTGGGGCACTAATCTTGGAGGATCCATTCAGTTGGACATGACATATTACATGATTCCCATTTTCGGAGGACAATTCACCCGATTATACCTAGAAACACGACTGGCATACATGGTAAGTGATCCACATAATCCTCGAAATTACCATGTTTATGTCACTGATCAGGATCTTGGAAATTGTATTTTCTCAATTGATGATGATATAGATGAATGTGCTGAAGATTTCATAGAAAAAAATAAAATAGAAAAGATAAAAGAAAGTGTATATAGTACTGGAATCTAGAAAATGTATTTCGATGGTGCTTCATCATGTGAAGGAGTAGGTGCAGGAGTACTCTTTGTAGAACCTGGGGACGAGTTTATCATTCCTTTCTCTTACAGACTACAATGGGACATAGACTACACAAATAATGTATGCGAGTACGAAGCCCTGGTCTTGGGATTGGAAGCTACCAAAAAGTTAAACATAAAAAACTTGGAAGTCTATGAAGATGCCAAATTAATTGTGAAACAAGTAAATCGACAATACCAGGCCAAACACCTGAGATTGAGATCTTATAGAAATTGTGCCCGGGATTTAATGGAATTTTTTTTCTCATCAGTTAATGTTCATTACATTCCCCGTACAAAAAATATGCAAGTTTATTCTTTAGCCAAAGCAACCTCAACTTTTGCACCTCCTATAGCTTTTAAACTTAAGTATCACATAGAGATGAGGCACAGACCCTCCATAACAAACAATATACAACAATGGAAGGTGTTTGAAGACGATGAACAGATCAGAAAGTTCCTCGAAATGGTGGAAGACTTTGTCGAGACGCATATTGACCAAGAAAACCAAAACGACCATACTTGGATTATGCAAGAAGGGGAAGATACTCAAGATTTCCAAGAAAATATCGCGAATCATCGCATGTTAGTAGTAAAAAAAACCAAATCCATAAAGGTATAATCCCGTTAGAAAGACTATTTGAGCAAAATAACATGCCCTTAAAGTCTACTCTGCAACCTCAACAAGAAGAAGTCAAAGATTGCGATATAGGTACCAAAGAAAAGCCTAGAATAGTAAAAATATCAAAATATCTTCCTCTTGAGATGAAAATTAAGTATGCATATTTACTCGAGAAATATAAAGACATATATTCTTGGTCTCATGACGAGCTGAGAAATTATGACACCACTATGATCGAACACAAGATTCCTTTAAAGCCAGGTTTTAAACCTTTCAGATAGAAGATAAGGAAAATCAATCCCATATTATTGACCGTGGTCAAAAAAGAAGTAAAAAAGATCCTAGACGCTAAAATAATTGTACCACTCAGGTAATCTGAGTGGGTACATAATCTAGTCCCAGTTAGGAAGAAGAGCAGAGAAATCAGATTGTGTGTAGATTTTAGAAATTTAAATAAATCATCTCTCAAAGACAATTATCCATTACCCAAAATGGATCATGTTATAGAAAAAGTGGTCGGAGAAAATAGAATTTCAATGATCGATGGTTTTTCCAATTACAATCAGATTGCTGTTAACCAAGACAATAAAGAAAATACAACATTCACCACCCCATGGGGTACATTTATGTATGGTAAATGCCTTTTGGTTTTATGAATGCAGGTGCTACTTTCTAGAGAGCTATGGATATCGCCTTCATCGACAAAAGAGATAAATTTGTCATTACTTATCTCAATGATCTGACCGTTTTTTCCAAATTTGATGAAGAACATCTAATACACCTCAAGAAAACATTCGAGAAATGTCACAAATTTGATTTGTCTTTAAATCCCAACAAACATCACTTTGCGATGCAAGAAGGTAAACTCTTAGGCCATATTGTATCTCAGGACGAAACTAAAATCAATCGTAAAAGGGTCAAAGCTATTGACACTTTAAATATTCCTAGAAATTTTAAAGAAATCCAGTCATTTTTAGGGAAAACAAATTTTTTGAGGAGATTTATCTTGAACTTTGCTGAAATTGTGAAATTGATTACAGATATGCTCAAGAAGAATAGAGAAGTTAAATGGATGGCCGAAGCAAAATCATCATTTACACACATCAAGAAAATTATAGGTGAAGCACCTGTACTGGCAAGCCCTGATTATCTAAAGGAATTTTTGATCTTTTCATTTGCATCCGAATATACAATTGCGACTGTACTCCTCCAGAAGAACAAAGAGGGTTTTGAGCAACCGATAGCGTTTTTCAGTAAGAGCCTTAGAGACGCGGAGTGGAGGTATGGAATAATGGAAAAATAGGCATATGCCATGGTGAAAGCACTAAAATATTTAGAACCTACGTACTGCATTCCAAGATCATTACATATGTACCCACCAGTTCCGTTAAGGATATATTGGTTCATCTTGATAGTGACGGGAAAAGGGGCAGGTGGCTTGCTAAAATTCAAGAATTCGATCTAAAGGTAAAACCGACAAAGATAGTAAAGGGACAGGGTTTATCTAAGCTACTGGCCGAATCAAATTTCAGAGCACTTGGAATAAATAACCTACAAGAGCATGAATGATATTTAGAATAGACGAATTCGAAAACTAGATAGCTACAACCATAATCGAAGAGAAGTTTGCGTCTTCGAGTTGGTATAAATACATAGTATCTTATCTTCTGACTCTGAAATGCCCAAATGATATGTCTCTGTATAAGACTAGGACATTGAAATTGCATGCGGTAAAGTATTGTATCTCAGAAAGCTAGTTGTATTGGAAAGACCCTCTAGGTTTTCTACTAGTTTGTTTAGTAGAATATGAAAACGAAAGAGTTATAAACAAATTTCATGAAGGAGTGTGTGAAGGACATCATGTGTGGAGAGAAACAACCTATAAAATACTAAGAGCGGGATATTATTGGCCTAAGTTATTCACAGATGTGAATGTCAAAGTAAGATCCTGTAACTCCTGCCAATTATTTTCAGGCAAGCAGAAACTCTCGGAGTTACCTTTGGTCCCGGTTAAAACGGAAGCCCCTTTTCAACAATGGGGGTTAGATTTTATAGGTGAAATCAATCCACACTCCAGCATGAAACATAGATGGATCCTGACTGATACATATTATTTCACCAAATGGGTAGAAGCTATCACGACCAAGAAAGCGACAGATTCGGTGGTGATAAATTTCTTGGAGGGAAATATATTATCTAGATTCGGCTGTCTGTGAAATATAGTTACAGATAATGCCCAAGCATTCAAATCTATGGCAATGGTTAGATTTTGCAAAAAATACAATATTGTACTAGGTCATTCTACAACGTACTATCCTCAAGGACACAAGTTAGTTGAATCATCAAACAAAATCTTAATCACCATAATAAAAAAGGTTTTGAACGAAAATAAGAAAGCCTGGCATGTGAATTTGAAATATGCCTTGTGGGAAAATTAGATAGGAACCAAGAAATCGATTGGCACTTCTCCATTTCAAATGGTATATGGGACTGATGTAGTATTACCCATAAATTTGGCTCTACCTGTAATGAAACTTTGGCAAGATGAAAAGGAAGAACCAAATCATGTCACAAAAAGAATAAATCAACTGATCAAAGTTCAACAAAATAGGGCTGAATTGGATGAAAAACTTCAGAAACATCAAGAAAACATGAAAGCCATGTTTGATCATAAGGCTAAAGATAGAGAATTCCTCCCTGGTGAGTTAGTTTTGAAATGGGACTCTAGGAGAGAAGACTCAGCCAAACATGGCAAATTCGATCATATCTGGTATGGACCATTCAAAGTTACAGCCTCCGAAGGGAGGAACTCATTTCTGCTAGAAAATTTGGACGGTAAAATCCTCAATGCCCCTATCAATGGGCATTATATTAAGCAATATATACAATAAACAATTTCCAAAATCCCATTGTATATACCGATTTGTGTTTTCTATTTTTTACAGTTTTTAGGTAAGTATTACTTCCACTGTAAATAAAACAGGTTAGTGATTTCATAGAAAAGTAAATGTAAAATAATTTGCACATTGAACGTTGTGACCCATAAAACCTTGACACTCTTCATGTTGTTTTTACGCAGGATTGTTGTCGATAGCTCAAACATTATGAAGGAGACAAACAAGTGGTCGTATATCAAAAATATTGGTTATCCCGAAACAGGTGATAAATAAATAATTTACTTAGATGGGGGAAAAATGGAGAACCAAAGGTATGAGCCTCTAAATTATTTAGATTTCCAAAGAATATCACTTGGTGCAACAACCATATTATATGTATAAAGATACTCGCTAGATGTATTAGCAAAGGAACGATTTTTCAAAATAAAATCATAAAAGTGATCACCTGGATAAAACTAAAATAAACGGAAACACAAGAAATAAAGTGAACTCAGAGAACATTTTTTAAGAGTCGGGTTTGTGTAATGATAACCACGTTTATGAAATCCAAAACTCCTCTGTCACCCTGCTCAAATCTTTGGTATTATTCCCCTTGACTCCAGATACCTCCCCATGGCGTCCACAGAGGAAGGAGGGGTCACACTTTACCTCTGAAAGCTGACAAACAAATCTTTAGAAAAAGGGAAAGTCTTCATGGATCCTCGGGCTCCTACTGAACAAAAGTATGTATAGGTTAATCCTAAATCTCTTAGTTCTTTTAACAAGTTTTAAATGATTAGTCTTGCTTAGAAGAAGGCCCCTGAAAAAAAAGAATCCCCCATAAGTTTTCCTGTGGACTAAGATGTTTTCAAGGTCAAAAGAAGACTTGTCCATAGTAGTCAAAGTGAGTTAACAGAACTCTGTTGCCAAAATTATTAACAGATATCACCCCTAGTATACTTTATACAAATTTATTTCCCCCACTTCATGTTTTAAAAAGAAAGTATCAGACAGATGGTGAAAGGAAATTCACAAATGATTGCCCCCATCTATTCCAAAAAAAGAGATGATGAAACGAAATTCATTAAATGATTTCCCTCATCTCGACATTTAAATGCGAAGTTACAAAATGAAGTGGTGAAAGGAAATTCAATAAAGGGAATCAGATAACTTCATCAGGGTACTGAAAAGGATCACTGGCAGTGAAGCAATGTCTAAGATATCTGTAAGGTTGTTATACATGAATTATATTGTACTCTGGTAACCAGTTTTCTTTTCAACTAGATCCACATCCCAAGTTCACACGGGACTCCCTGATTGAAAAAACACCGAAATTACTTCTACTTGATGCAAGAAATATCGACAGAACCTATTGGAATTCCTAAGGTTGTTTTGATTATCTTAAGTAGGAACGAAATCAATTTCAAGGAAGAGGAAGTCATCGAAGGACCTAAAATTGAGATTAGTAAATGATTAAGTTTCAAAATATTTCAGAGATAAAGATTAGACCTCAGATTCCCTCTATACCCTCTTTCTGAAAAAGTTTCACAAAAATAAAGTAATGACTCCATTTACCCAATAAAGGCATGTGGTCTACTGTTCTTCTCATCCCACAGGGAGATAAGATCCCTAGATGGATCCTATGTTGGAACACATATATATATTTTTTTCAAAATACTCAAGTTACTAAAAGGTTGAAGCCGCCCACTCTTTCAAATAACAAAAACAATAACCATAAACCTCAAATCTCGGATTTCAGGATTTTGCAGATCTAATGGTTATACATATCAAGGTTCTCAATGTCCCGACATGAAAAATAGCAAAGTTGGGTTAAGTTTAAGCATGATAATCAAAGCATTAAGCAACGATTATCACTATTTTAATGCATCGCACCTTCGCGATTCAGGAGTCACGCCTTGAGCGACCTTCGAATTTCTAATGTGCAAAGTTGCGAAAATGATTTAAGATAAACCTGGTTAATCACAATATTAATGATAATTAACGTTAGTTAATTGTTATCACAACTTCACGACTCAACGGTTTTACCTTAAAACGACATCTTTGTAACCTTGATACTCTAGGTCGCGAAATTTATAAACTAATCGTGATCAATTAAAAACTTAAGTTTGATCAAAGTTAATTAACCAAATCGCAATATCACAAATTTGGGGTTCATGGCCCAAGATTAAGAATAAAATCATCCAAGACTACAAACGTTGAAAAAGGATTGAGAACTAATTTCTATTAATTAAAGGATTAAACCAGGTTAATTAACATCTTAAAAAACTTTTAACATGTAAAGCTTACAGAATTAAATTTTTCTACGATCATCCCAAGTCATGAAATATCAAACATTTATGGCATTTATAAGCGAATTAGGGAAATGATTGAAAGTAAGATCTTGCTTTATTTCCAAATCTTTCTATGAAAGTAATTAAACATTGTGTCAGCAAGGACCTGCACAGACTCAAGTACTCTAAGCGAAAGAATTTCCGTCATTATTTGAATTTCATTCTAGTTTCACAAAGCTAGTTTAGTGAGATAACCATTGTTTGTATTTTCATCCTCTGTAACAGAAAATATAATCTCGATATTTTATATCATGGCTCCACAGAAAACGCCCAAAACAGATGGTGAAAGTTCAGGTTAGAGTTTGGATATTATTTCTGATACCTCACCTGGAAACACCAACACAGTCAAAACATGGACACAGGTTTTCAATATCTTGCAATACGAGCTGATAAACTGCTGAGATGACTTGAGTGATAACGAGAAAGAAGACTTGCATATCAAATACAAAGTGGTTGCTTAGTCAGAGAAGGAAAATATAGCAACAAGGTAGCGGCTTTTACCCTATTGTGATATGGTTAAATGCGCACTGGACCACATAGATATCCTGACTAGGACAATATTTAAAGTGTAGAAAGTGGTTGTTGGGACATTTAGGCCGGAGAATCTAAAGAATATGTACAAATTTTCCCCCACACCCATTTTTACTTACAATGCTGAATTCTTAGAGTGTTTCAAAAAGAAAGAATGCGAGCAATTCGAAAAAATATTATCCGACCTGATCAAAGATTGGTGCTCATGCCCAGAAAAGTTCATAATGGACACTCATGGTATATACACAATCTCTTCGTTACAGCCACAATTTATTTATATAGCAATGATTGTATGCAGGCTTTATGGAAGATAGAATACTACGCATTTTTTTCTCACATGGGTACCGCTTATCCACACAGTAGCAGAAGGGTACTCTTTCAACCGGGCTAAATTGTTGTCAGCCAGTCTGGCCAACCAAGTTACAGAATATCAAGCACAAAGGGTGAGTGGGAAGGCAACTTCATTTTTCATGTCTGCTTACATTATGGATGTTATTTGCTTCATGAAACCTTTTCCATTAAAGAGCTGGGATTGGACTCCAAATAACACAGAACCTAATCATGTGTACCACTCCAAACTCTGGGAAGATAAATTCAAAGACTTCATCTATGATATTTTCAACTGTGTAATGGTACCAATGTATGTCGTTATCTTCGACCATCCACCTCCCAGGATTTCGGATAAATTCATGGCAAACTTAAACAGTGTGGAAGATTGGTACATAGAAGAACAGTTCTCGTATATTAGGGTTTTTGGCTGCTCTGTTCCACCATATGCCCTGTTGCTATTCTTACCAGACAAGCTAGTATGTCGAGAAATCGCCAGGTAAACTGTGGTCGGTGGGATAAGAAAATAAATAAAAGGAGTTCAGAAAAAGGTATGTCCATCCTTTCCCATACACATTGGTACATATTATTTATTATATTTCGGCCATGCCAAAGAGGAGGCCACGACCTTGGAGGAAATGAAACTAGTATACATTGAATTTAAGAAACACCATCCTCATAAGGTCATGGGTAACCATATGGCAAGTTGTGGTCTAAAAATATATGAACACGAAGATTCCCCCCATGATGAAAATGTTCTGAGGAGTGAGATCCTACTCAGAAGTCATAAGTCGGGTTCGAGCTCTGCTGCCTGGAGAGATGGTCAATTTATACAAATTCTAGGAACATCGGAGATGTGGCCTCCCCAAAGTTTTGCAGGGAAAAACCTCAAAACCTCTAGGTACACAGCAAATAGAAGCCCAAGGTTCAACCGATACAAATCTTGGGAAACAAAAAAATCAGGAGAACACAAAGGAAACTGAGACCTCGAAACAGGAAAATGATATCCCAAGCCAAGAGGAAGGACTCCCAGATACATATACACCAATTAAACAGGTCAAGGATCAAACAGAAACCCCCTCAAAAGGGGTAGGAGACACACCCTCATCTCCATCAAATGAACCGGTCACAGATGCTATCATGAAACAAGCATCCAAAGAAATCGATAGTCCCATTCCATCTGTCACACCCTTGCAATCCACAAAGGGGAACCCCAATGCAGGGATAATATTTAAAGAGGATTTAACACCTATCTCCATAGAATAATTGCCTCCTAGTGATTTATTTTTTAGCAAGAAAACAAAGGTCGTGATGAAGCAAGAAACATACCAAAAGGTAGGTGCAGCAGCTAAAAAGTATAGAATATTAACGGATAGAGAAGTCTTATAAGAGGAAGAATTCGTCGATGAGATAGCAGGAACAATGGGGGATTATGGAAGGACCAACCAATATTCAGTTGGAACCTTGAAGGAACGGCTAAAAAAAAAAGACCTGTTGATTAGCAAATTACAGACTCAGATGGAAACTGTAGAAGCAAATACCAGGAATGAGGCATGTAAAAACCTTGAACAAGTCAGAGCAATTGATCAACAGAAAATCGAATAGATCAAATCTAATGTTGAAAAAATGCAACAATTGACTCAGACAAGTCAAGCACAGATAAGTCAACAGGAGGAGGTAATAAAACAACTGCAATCTAAATTAAATTCTACTGAAATCTAGGTCATAGATATAACAGTATTTCGAACTCAAGCCACAGACATATGAAAGAAGATAGAAGTAGCTCAACAGAGTCTACTTACTAAAGTAGAAATCATCCAGGATCATTTTCAGTTGATAGATAAAGCCTTAGACAAAATCACCTTAAGAGAGAGAAAAGCTACGGTGGCTTGAAGTACTTTCCAGGAGGCTATTATATGAACTTCAAAAGAGGAAATGGTCATCACTTCTAGATTATCCATTCGAGAACAAACCAGAGGTAACATCCTGTTAAAAGCATGGGAGCATAATCTATCAGAGAACAAAAAAATGGCTAAAGAAGTGAGAGACTCTTGTGAAGAAACATTTGGCCTAATAAATAAAAAATTGCTAGATCTTGATAAGGAGAATATCTTTGGAACGTTGGGAAAAATTGACATAGTTAAATATCTCCTAGATATCAAGGAAAATGTGGAAAGAGATCAAGTTTAACTATCTCAGATAAAATAGGTCGATATTGCCCAAATAGATAAATGGTTGATAAAACCAAACCTATAGTTATTGTCTATCATTATAGAAGACAGGAAAATAGGAGAAATATTTCCACAGTTGGAAAGGAAGTGCTACACTTTCGAAGCAAATGACCAAATTGAACTTCCTAAGATGATAGCCCAGTTGGTAGAAAAGTGTGTCAATTGTATTGAACAGGGAAAAGGGAAGACTTTTGGAGGCCAATAGTACATTTTCTTATTCCATGCCATTTTGGAGCTAGAGGAAAAAAAGAGGAAAACACCCCGCCAACATGAAGGAAGACAAGGGACAATGAATTGAAACATTTCATCTTTTCATTTGCAACCGAAAATTTTAGAATGATAGAATTCAAAATGTTTTAATCTAGTATAAACATACATTTTGAGAAAGAAACCAAGGTTTTTTTTTTGCCAATTGTAAAGGAGAAGACACTCTTTACTGAGAATTAATACAAAGGTAGGCCATAGATTCTTCATCTCGTCTATTCTGAGTTATGTGTTCTTTGTCTCTCCATATTCCAGTATACTTTCATATATTTTCTTTGATGAATGAAAATCACAATTTAGTACAACCTCTACTATGGTTATGTTATACTTAGTAATCTAATAACTAACAGATTTTCCTCTGTATTCACTATTAGTTAATACAAGACCTGCATGTTAATTAGATACTATATTTTATACTTCATTGAAGATTACATCAATCACTTTCTTCTTCTGTTACAAAGTAAGATTCTTTAGTATTTGATGTCTTTCTTTGATTAGCATCTTTATGTTTTTCTTTCCATTCATTCTATATTTTGATTTTAACTCGGGTGCGAGAAACAACCTCTGAGCTATTATATATTAATTCATTTAAATAAATTTTCTCTTTTATTTTTGTGGTGAAAGGCAAACATTGAAAACTTTTCCTCATTTCCTGATTCCTGACATTATACTTGTAGCCTTAGTATAAACTCAGGAACAACACAACCTTCACTTGCCAATTGTACTGTTGAAATTAGATTTTTTCTTAGATCTGGAACATGTCTTACCTCTTTCAACAACCATTAGTTTCCATTGCTTTGATTTATTTTTACCATCCCATTCCAATAATTTTTCATGGTGCATCATCACCCAAATGAACCTGTCTAAAATCACCTTGAACATAATCTAGAAAATGTTTCCTATGGGGCGTGGCATGAAATGAAGCCCTTGAGTCTACCACCCAAGACTCATAAATATTATCTACAGAAAGAATCAAAGCATCTTGTAACACATCACCTATTACATTTTCTCCCTGATTTCTCTCATGTTGTCCATCTCTTTGTTTCTTTGGAGCTCTGCAGTCTTTCTTCAGATGTCCTTTCTTCCCACAATTCCAACACTCTATCTTTCCAAGTCTGGATTTGGATCTGTCTTTTATATAATTCTTGCGGTTCCCTGAGCCCTTTCCTCTATCCTTTTGTGTTCCCCTGTTCTCCATGTTCAACGTATTACCTGATGTCTCACATGTTCTTTTTTGTCGCATTTCCTCACTAAGGATAACACCAACAACATCATCAAATTTTAAAGTATTTGAACCAGAGATAGAGTTACTTACAACTATGACCAAGTCGTTCCATATTTTTGGTAATGAGCACAAGATTAGAAGATCCCTGACCTCATCATCAAAGTCCACTTTTACAAAACTTAGTTGATTAGTAACCGTATTGAATTCATTTAAATGATGTGCAACAGACCCACCTTCTGACATATTCATATTAAATAATATCTTCATTAGAAATAACTTATTGGACACCGAGGTTTTTTCATACAATTTAGACAATGCGTCCATCAAACCCTTCATTGTCTTTTCTTTCAAAATATTGAAAGCCATCGACACTTCCATGCTCAGTCGTATCGCTCCTAGAGCCTTTCTGTCAAGAATCTCCCATTCTTCGTCCTTCATAGACATCAAATTCTTTTTTATTCTTCCCAATGGTAGGAATATATCCTTCTGATATAAATAATCTTCCATATGCATCTTCCATAACTGATAGTTTTGGCCATTAAATTTCTTGACCCTAAACTTTCCATCTTCCGACATTGCTCCCACTTGAACCAAGAACCCTCTTTTCTTGCGAGTTAACATTACCTCTGATACCAGTTTTTAGAAAAGCGAGATCGTAGAGTAATAAAATAAAACAAATGCGGAAATAAAAAATAGAAGATACACAATACAATAGAGACACATATATACGTGGTTCACCCAGTGTGGGCCATGTCCACCAAAGAAATTGCCAGGTCCTTCCTTTATTATTATCCAACAATCAAAGGGATACAACCTATAACAAACCCGCTGTAACTTCCTCTTCTTTCTTTCAGAGTCTCCTATCTAAGAATACAATATTCACTATCATGCCTAGATGCAATACATTTCCCTCATAAGAGAGGGTTTCCTTCTAGGGAAAAAAACCCTAACATAACTTCTACTGTTAGATCCACGACCTTATAATGAATGGTCTATATTTACAATGAAATCATAATATACTTTTACAAGGCAATTTTTTTTTTGAGGGCTTTTCCCCTGAACACCCATCGGGGGACTGCTTTCGCCTGAACCCCGTAGGGGGGGTAACCCCCCCTTGCACTCCCCCACATGGATGAGTGTACATTCTTCTGGGGTGTAAAGTCTTCATGGGGTATAAAAACAACTGAAAACAAAGTCCTCTGAATCAGGAAGATAATCAAGCTCCACAACTAATAGAGCTTGGGTTTGAGGTTACAAAAACCTACCATGACCTGTACTCATTTGATTCCAATAAGGTGAAGTGCCTCAGGGTTATTTAATACTTGGTTGTTTCCTTGTTCCAATTTCCAATGAAAAGGGTGGTCATGGATATTGTGGTGGTTGATTTCCCCCCTAAGTTTTGGATGCTCTTGTCTAGATCTTGGATCAAAATACTGGGGGGAACTTTGCAGATGGATCTTTTATATGTCACTATTCCTGTGTTTAGGGGGGAACATAAAAGGCTTTATAGGGAAGAAAAACTTGCTTACATCATCAGTGATGAATAAAATCTGACCAATCACCCCATTTTTGTAGTTGAGACTGATTTAGGAACCAACATACTACAATGTGTTGATGCCCCTCAAACACTGATTGAAATCAGAAAGAATCCTATCACCTCTTGTGAAGACCCTCCTCCCAATACCTCTATTTGGAAAATGTTTTTTGATGGAGCCTCTTCTCGAGAAAGTGTTGGTGTTGGGGTAGTGTTCATTTCCCCTACCGAAGAGACCATATCTCTATCTTATAAGATTGAATTTGAAACAATAAACAATGTGGCATAATATGGGGCTCTTGTCTTGGGTTTGAGAGCTGCCAAAGACATAAAAATTGAATAACTATGTAATGACCCTTGATTATTAAGTATAATTAATTTAATAATATAATCCTAAAAGATTAGCTAAACTGTATTTATGCCTTAAAATAACATTTCTAATTGATTATTATTAAATAGTTGTTCATGATGGTTAATGATTGATTTAATTATTAATTAATTCATTAATTAATAAAGTATTAAATTAATGTTGAATAATAGCTTTATGACCGTGAGCTGCGCGCGAGCTGCGCCTCCGACCTAGCTGCTCTGCGGCCCCGTGCTGCCTCCTGCGGCCTCCCTGCCTGGCAGCTCCTGCTGCTGGGCTTCCCGGTCTCCTTCCAGGGCCTTCCTGGGCCCCCCTCCTCCGTTTTTAGCTGAGCTTTTGGGCCGACTGGGTCTGTCCAGAGACCAGACATGCTGCCCTCTGGGGATTCTCTGGTCCCTCCCCCGCCCCCTCCTGAAGTTATTGCTTTCAAAGCAATGGTGGATTCGATCTCCAAGCGACAACCCTCAGTCAATCAGCAGAAGTTCGTTAAGAGGATGGATTCCATTCCTTCAGTAGCTCTTCCTGAAGAAGAAACCTGTAAAGCAGCTCTTAATCTTGCTGAGAAAGGGCTCATAGGCCAGTTCACGGGCCTCTGGCCCTCGCCTAAGTCAGTAGAGGAGTGGACTCAGAGAAATTGGAAGCCATTAATTAAAGAAGGAATCAAGAGCTATTTCGTAGGCAAAGGGTTCTTCATCTTCGTTTT